>PVKW010005789.1:0-81838 GCA_004027895.1 Orientallactaga bullata
TTCTACCTGCTGGGGCAGAGGTGACGTCCAGCCTCTGCTTACTGATGCCATATTTCCCCCCTGTCATCCTAGACCTTTCCCTTGAGATTTTCAACCAGAATAAATCCTTTCCTCCCACCAAGTGCTTCTAGCCTGGAGCTTCGCGCCAGCACTGAGAAGGTTAGTACAGCAGTTTCTCTGCTTTCCTCCTGGCTGTCCCTAATATGGTGGCCATCCTCTTGTGCTGTGAGGTCTGCCCTACACTTATCCACAATACATGGATTAGTATGACGCTCGATTTTCCACCCCTCATGTCTTTTCCAGTCTTGATCAATTAGAACAACATTTGCTTGAGTGACTACCGGCACCCCTATTATGGCTACTGTGTTTTGAGGCCTGTCATGTGCATGTTGGAGCCAAGTTTCAATTTTTTAAAATAAATTTTATTTGTTTCAGAGAGAGAAAGAGGCAGAGAGAGAGAGAGAGAGAGAGAGAGAGAGAGAGAATGGGAGTGCCAGGGCCTCTAGCCACTGCAAACGAACTCCAGATGCATGTGCCCCCTTGTGCATCTGGCTTATATGGGTCCTAGAGAATTGAACGGGATCCTTTGGCTTTGCAGGCAGATGCCTTAACCACTAAGCCATCTCTTCAGCCCCAAAGTTTCAAATTTTGGAAGGGCTCAGGTGCAGCCTATATGTGAGGACGAAGACCCTTCTGGGTATTCTGTTCAAACTCAAAGCCTTCTTGTCTAGCAGTTAGGCCCCAATGTTAAGATTCAAAATAATATTCCATCTACAATGTTGCACAAGAACAGCACAGCTGAGTCACAAAAAACATTGTGAATTATCTCGGAGTGTCTTGTGTCCATGATTTTGTCTTGGGCTATAGGGGGTCACATGTAGCCTGTACCTGCAAATTGGACATATCTGGAGTTAAGACAAGATAGGGGAATTTGTTGGATGTATTGATCACTATTTGTGACTTTAGTATTCTACACTTAATTATTGGGGGTAATAACCCTAAAATACTAATTTATTATGAGGCTTCAACAAAAGACTGTCCTTGCAGTAAGTATTAACCTGTGTTATCATAACATTAGAATACTGTGGTAGCTTGAATAGATGGCCTCTATATAGTCAGTATTTTGTTATAGTTTCTAATTTAGATCCACAGCCACCTGGATGGAGGGGGTGTCAGTGGGTGGATGTTAGGGTCCAGCCCTAAGGTTTGGTGGTGGATTTGAAATTCCAGTCTAAAGCTGTACAAAGTGCCTGGAGTTCCTGAAGTGTGCTTATTTGTGGTGTGGTTTTCGGGATTTGGCTTGTGGCTCTTGTCTCTGTGTTTGGGCCTATAAGAGCAGGCCAACTTCTTCTGCCGTTATGGAACTTCCCCTGAATCTGTAAGCGTCAATAAATATCCCTTCCTCTATAAATGTGCCTGGTCTGGAAGTTTATCTCAGGGACCTGAAGCTGTTTACTACAAATATCTATCTTCAAAGTTTATCATTCTGGCCTCAGGAACCTAGAGTTGGCTGTACATAACACGTGTCTTATCTTTCTAGTAAATAGTTCAGAGATCCTTTGCAGATAGGCAGGCTGACATTTCCAATCTTTTATTCCAAATAATTTGAAAGGACCATGTACTTTTGCTTCACAAATGTGCATCAGAACATTCCAGAAATGGAGCTTTCATACAGGCCCCTGCCTTTTCCTCCTGTTCTTCCTTTCCACCAGCCACATATGCAACAAAGCAGTTTGTAGGCCAGGCGCACTTTGTTTCCGCTTCCTTTGTTTTTCCCAAGGCTGTTTGGCAAACACATGATTTGTTCGTTCCTTGAATAACGTTGTTGAATGCAGAGCAGGGGCCAGACGTTGTGTATGAATGGATGCTTGGGAAGGGGAAAGAGCAGCAATATTGTCTAGCTCTCATTTTGTAAAGCTTTGTGCTGAATGCTTTGTGGAACATGCTGAAGGGTGTTGAGGGGAAGTCCAGACGCATCAGAACTAGAGGATTGCTGAGTTATTAGTGAGGGAGGAATTAAAATAGTTCAAGGAAAAGATCAGGGGTATAATTTGATGAGAGGAGAGAAAGGCCATGCTTGTGAATTACATACTGGTTCTTGGGAGTTGGCCTTTCATTAAGCAGAAATGTTGGAAGAACAATGGCTTCATTAACAGAGGGATAAGCTTGGATATATTGTGTTTGAGAGTCATATGATACACTAATGAAGATGTCAAGTGGGCAGCAAAATATGTGAGTTAGTGTCATAGAGACATTTTATAGATAAATATTGGAGGTTGTACAGATTTCGCATGATTTTATATCTTTTTGAAGCATTTAGGATAGTGTGCACATTTGAAATTGGACACACTCCGGGATTAATCACTGGGATCCCTTGGTTGTGTTCAGGAAGAAAGATGGGAAAGTAGGAAAAGGAGACTGAGGCTTGAGTGATGAGGCCACAGAACACCCGGAGAATGTTCTGTTTCACCAAGAATGACGGAATTGTCCATTGCACTGGAGGATTTTTGCAGACTGAGGGGGATGCTCAGAATGTGTCCACTGGATTTACACACACAGGGATTGTAAGACAAGATTTCCTATGAAGTAACTGAGGCAGAAAACAGGTTAGAGAGATCTGAGCTGTTTTCCAGAAGTGCAGACTTGGAATATCTGTTGACATCTCATTTCTGGAATTTCAATGAAGACCAGCAAAAAATGAGGAGGGCATTGTAGGGCATATAGTGTAAAAGAAGCATTTATTTTACTTTAGATGGTGAATTTTTAGTATTTATTAAACTATACACTATGAATCATTAGTACTCTTAATTTACTGAGTGGCAGTCTCATTTGAAACTGTAATTGGATTAGATTAGAGTACATGCCATGTAGTAAACATAAGTTTATATTTATGTAATATATTATTATAATATTTATGTATACTTATATATTTGCACACATATGTAGGTATATGTTGATTTGCAATATAAAAAGAATTATTTGACTAGGTGATCAAGCCCAGGGTGTGTATATGCCAGATCAATATAGTAGGCTACATCCTTTCCCTCATGAAATGCATTTTTAAATATGTAATAGTTCTTTTTAAAAAAAATTATTTATTTATTTATTTATTTGAGAGAGAGAGAGAGTGAGGAAGAGGCAGAGAGAAAGAGAGAATAGGCACGTCAGGGCCTTCAGCCACTGCAAACGAACTCCAGAAGCAGGCACCCCCTTGTGCATCTGGCTTATGTGGGTTCTGGGGAATCAAACCAGGGTCTTTAGGCTTCACAGGCAAATACCTTAACCTCTAAGCCATTTTCCCAGCCCCTGTAATAGTTTTTAAATTTGAAAACTACAATAAGTAGGACAATTTTCCTGCTTGTGGTAATAACTTAGCAGAGGAGAAGCAAAAGAGGAAGGAGGGGGGGAGAGGGAGGGGGAGAAGGAGAAGAAGAAGGAGGAGGAGGAGGAGCGGGAGGAGGGGCATCAGCAGTGGCAGCAGCAGCAGGGCGTGGTGGTGCATTCCTTTAATCCCAGCACTTGGGAGGGAGCGGTAAGAGGATCACTGCATTTGAGGCCACCCTGAGACTACATAGTGAATTCCAGGTCAGCCTGGGCTAGAGTGAAACCCTATCTTGAAAAATCAAGAGACGGGGAAAAAAAAAGGCCAAACTTTTTCTGATGATCCAGGAGAGAGGGAGTCTCAGGTTTCAGGGGCAATGACCATGAGCAAGAGTAATAAAAATTCTCCCATCTTTTTTCTCCTTACTCTGCCAGTCAGTCATCTCCTGTCTGGCCAAGCCCCTTGTTTCTGCAGGGGTGGGAGGTGGTGCTGGCATTGTTCTAATAGTAATGGCGTCACAGTTAAGCCTGTGATGAGGTCCTAATTGTGTCCTCCCCATCCCATACCTCATTCCCAATTTGCGTGTTAAAGTCCTAACCTCCTACGCTCCACAGTGCAACTACATTTAATGACTGGGTCTTTACAGTAGTAATTATGCTTAAATTAAGTTATGAGGGTGGTCTTTATTCAGTACAACTGGACTCTTTATGAGAAAGGGAAATTATGGTGCAGACACACAGTAGAACCATGTGAAGACACAGAGAGAAGGCAGAGATCTGCAATCTTAAGATGAGCAGCCTTCTGATCTTGATCTGAGCTGACCTTGCTGAGGTCTTGACCTTGGACTTCTGGCCTCCAGAATAGTGAGAACAATGAACAGTTCTTCCTTCAGCTCCCAGCCTGTAGCACTGTGATCATAGCCTAGCCAAAGAATAGACCCTTACTTGGTATGTCCTGACTCTTATTATACGCTGAGGTAGAGAAGACCAGCAATGCCTGTTTATAGATGAGGAAAGTGAAGTAAAGAGATAAGACATCAGTTGCTGAAGAGCCAGGAATCCAAATAGCTGTTGAGTGGAAAATGAAAATTTGTAAATCCTTGATAGAGTTCTCTCCTTGACAAAGACATGATAATAGTCCTTGTACCCATGCTGTGCTGACATCAGTAGGATGACTGTGTATGGCCCACTTATTAACACCAAAGCTGTATTCATCTACAAAGATACCTTCTGATATTTTATTAACTAAGAATTTGAAGACTTACAAAGACCAGAATTCAAAAAATGACATTAACCTCTTAAAACCATCACTTTTTATGTACCTCAGGAAATTATACAGATTTATGAACATTCGGTAGTTTAACTTTTCAGTGTGATGTCAAGAACTTTGACTAATGTGTGGTAAACAAATGGCCGTTTCTTTAAAGCCTTTCTGAGGCAACGAGGTAAGATGTCAATAAAGTATAACAATGAACCCACCAATGTTCTTTTGATTTCCTGGTACTAGCTGAAGTGAATCATCCTAGTTAGCTGTTAATTCATCCACATATATTTAAAATCATTTTTGCTTTAAATTGCATCTTCTGAGTTTAGGTTAAATTTTTAAGTGAATTTTACTAATTGACAAATACTTTGAGAAAAAGACTTTGAAATATATTTAGCATATTGTACAGATTCATTAATTCCGCTTTTTTATAAATATGTAAGAGAAAATTTTAACCTTATGCTGCTAAGTAATTCATGATCTTTACAAGTTCTAAAGTTCACAAAGAGATGCGATGTGCACGTAGATAATGCTTAAGTGCCGTCATGTATATTGTGTGGCATGACATCAAAAATGAATGAGGTTTTCTGTGATCCGAATCTAAAATCAAAATGATGGAATTGTATATTGTATCTATGTTGATCTCTGTGATCTTGCATAAGTCTGTGTTTAACCCTTCTGTAACTTGTGCATTTGGTCCCATTTTCCCAGCATTCTAAAGGTAATCAAATTTATTGACTTGGATAATGTAATAAGGATAAAGTTGTAACTTTTAAAAATAACCTATTAATCCATCAAAATTTTGTTTGATTTTGTTTATAGGGAAGTAGTGATTATTTTTTCCTTTCTCCTCACCATTTTCCTGTGTTATATCTTTAGTATTTGTAGATCATTGAAATTATGTTAAAGGTATCTATTTATTTTTTAATTCAAGATAGTTTACTTTCAAAATGGGTCACAACACTAAGCTTTGGGCCCATTCTGCCAATGTACAAGCTACAAATGCTTGCTCAGCAGCTGAGGGGCACACTTTAGTATGTCTGAAAAGTGAATAAAAACCCATATAAAACCAATATTCAAATAGTTTCCATAGGAACACAGATAAGTGTGACCCCATTGCCTAGCTTTCCATACTGTTGCCTCTGTGCCAGCCCTACTCTTACAGAGACATTTCAAAACTAGCAGTCATTAAGTTAAATGGACCCTCCAAATCCCTTAATTCAAGCTACACTCACAGTTAAGAGCTACAAGAATGGTATCTACACGTTGATGCTAGTGGAAGCACAGGCTGCCGGGTGATGGTCCATCCCACTCTCTTGAGCACAAGACCTGGGCCGAGTGCTGACGTCCTGCTCCTCCACTTCAGGCGGGAAGCTGTGCTTCTGAACTTGCTTCATGAGTTGCCACATTGGTCGTGGCATCACATAATAAATAGCAGGCCTCCGGAATCCATTGAAAGTACAAGCAGTAGGAGCCCATGTTTTCAAAGAGCATCCAATCACCCCCATGCATTTCGGGCAGGTTATAGCGCTCACCAATCCGATCAAGGCCATCACATGTTGGTCTCCAAATGCTGGAGGAGTCATACTTCTCATCTGGTTTGAGTCTCTTCTGAAGTAGGGGCTTTCCATGTGCATGATCATAAAGGATGCAATTAAATGATCCACATACTCCGTCATTCACATAATTCATACAGGTTTGCTCATTCAATTCATCTTCATCATCAGAGCCAGTCTGATCCTTCAGCATAATTTTTTTTGGCAATGATGCCGACTGCAAGCATGAAAGCTGATGCAACATAGTATCTGCCTGGCTCAGCTATGATTCTCACTCCACAGTCTGATGGAAAGTACATGTCCAGCGCTGGGTTGATCACATTAGTGATTTCTTCAAATTTAAGCTTCACATCCTCAGATCCAGGAAAGCCACCATCAATATCAAGCAGATACATGCTGAAAACAATCTCAGATTCTGTTACTTTGTTTTAGCTGCCTATTTCTTTAAGTATATTCAATACTTAATTTCTATAGTTTTAATTAAAACTTCATATTAGTAAGTTAAATCCTCTTTTTCCTCTCCAACATTGCCTTGAGAGACATTGACCTTTAACCTTTACATATTTTCCCATAAATTTGACTTGCACTATGAAAACCAGGATTTGAATGGAACTTTATTTATTATTATTATTATTTTATTATTTATTATTTTAATTTTTATTATTTTTATTTTATTTTTATTTTATTATTATATTATTATTATTTTATTAATATATATATATATATATTAATTTTAAGAAATTGCTTTTAAGCCTTTCATGTATATGAACATGTTATATTTTCACTTATTGGTTTTTTACTAGATTCCATATCTGTATTATTTTAGTCTAAAAAAATGCCGACATGTGTTTCCAGTGCTATAATAAAGCATAAATCTTTGAAATAAAACTTGATACGCATTGTCACAGGGGTAAAGTAACATCATTTAGAGAGACTAGTCATTGCAAGTATAGAATCAGCAACTTTAAAGGAAAATTGTATTAATTAAATCCAAGATTATAGGAAAATGCCACCATGTTTGGCTCATCCTTTTGAATATTTTACACTATCTTACTGTTTTCATTATTTCATGCCAGTGACGAGGTGATGAGAATAGCATGGCGAAATCATTCTTCAAGTCAAGATGCTGTTGTGTCTACATATGATGTGTATTTTTTTCCATTATAATCTTTAAAGAAAACGGATAGTGGCAGTCATAACCTTCGAGACTACTGACATCTAGTTGCTATCATGATGCCTTAGAAAATAGTATCAATGTGATTATCTCTTTATTTTCTGTTTCTATCAGTTTCAGTTTTCTGTTATTATTCTATTATTTATTCCATAATTCTATATTTCACTGCACATGTATTTACTCATTACTCTTCACCTTCTGTCACCTGTGACTAACAATGACCCCCACACCTCGCACAATATGACAAGGGAGGAAGGCATCACACATAGTGAAGATTTCTCTATGTTCCTGGGGATTCTCTGAAGAAAAGAGGGATCACATGACATCAGATCACTTAGGAGAATGACATAGAATGGTGTCTGGTGCATTGTTTAGAAGATCAAGAGAAGATATTTGAACTTTACAGTAATTAACAGTGTGGAATAAACCGAAAAAAAATGGGACCCTGGGGCTAGAGAAATGGCTTGGCAGTTAAGGCACTTGTATTCAGAGCCTAACAACCAGAGTTTGAATCCCCAGTATCCACCTAAAGCCAGATGCACAAGGTGGTGCATGCATCTGCAGTTCATTTGTAGTGGACAGAGGTCTTAACATGCCCATACTCACTCTCTCTTCTCTCTCTCTTTTTCTCTCTCACTCTCTATATCTCTCTGTTTGCAAACAAATAAAGAACATTTAACAAAATGAGACCATGTGTAGTCAGAATATACCGATGAGGAGATTATATTTGGTTACCTTCTCACTGTTGGACCAAAAACACCTGGCCAAAGTCAGTTTGTGAGAGGAAAGGATTTATTTCTGCATGCAGCTATGAGGGGACACTTTCATGGCGGGAAAAGCATAGGAGGCCTGAGCAGGAAGTCTTGGTCACATCTCCACACCAAGCAGAAGGACGTAGTCACAGAGAACTCACTAGTACTCAGCAGGACTGGGCTGACTATAAACCCCAAGACCCTTTCCCTGTGACACACCTCCTCCAGCAAGGCTCCCCTCCCAAAAGGTTCCTCCAGCAGAGGTTTGAGTATGAGACTTAATCACAAACACATGAGCCTAGGAAACACTTCACATCCAAACTACCATATGGTAGATGTTCTAAGTCAAGTTGTTTTCAAAACCGTTCAGTGAAAAGTTACGTATAGTGAATGTCAAATAGGCACGCTGAAAAGAAAGATGCAAAAATGACGGAGGAACTCTCCTATCTGTAGAATATCTCTGTTTCAAAGGTATGCTATGTGTCACTTTGACTTCATTCATGTCTGAATAGTTGGAAATAACATGTTTCATCAAAGAGATGACCACAGAAATTAGTACTGAGCATCTCAAGTTGATGGCTGCTGGTGCCTTTTCCTCCCACCCAAACTTGTAGCCTGGTGGAGATCCCATCATTCTCACTCTGGGTAGATCAGTGATAATCTCTTGTTTTGATCACCATTTCTCCTTAGTATCCTTGGGGAACAGATTTTGAGTAAAAGAAAGAAAAATCTTAAGTAAACTTAAAAATAATTTCATCGGGGCTGGAGAGCTGGCTTAGCGGTTAAGGCGCCTGCCTCCTAAGCCTAAGAATGCTGGTTCCAATCTCCAGCGGTTCCAATCTCCAGGTCCCACTTTTAGCCAGATGCAAAGTGACACAAGGGCGCAATGCCACACTTGACCACAAGGGGGCGAACACATCTGGATTTTGTTCTCAGTGGCTGAGAGGCTGCTGGCACGCCTATCTCTGTCTTCCTCTCCCTTTCTCTCTGTCTCTGTCTCTCTCCAAAAAACAATAATAATAATAATTTCATTGTATCTGTGAACCTCACTGGGAATACTTTGATGCAGAACTGGCTGAGGGTATTTGGCTAAGTATAGATGGATGATTTCAATACAACTTTTCTGTCAGAACCAGTACAAGCATGTGCTTGTCTCGACTTCCTGCTGTAGCACAGCAGAGACTCATATGCAGAGCTCCTCAGATCCACAAAAAGAAGCCCCACGGTCTGTACTTTTTCCTACTTGTTTTAAGTGTGAAGTTGATTTTTTAAAAATTTAACTGCAGTTTCCTTAGATGTTTTATCGCTTGTAGTTAATTATGTAGATGTATCAAATTTGCATTATCTTTAAAAGCATATTACCATTTTGCCTTTATCCACCAATGATTCCTAGATAAAAGGTGGTACTAAAATGTTAATGTGTATTTAGTTACATGAGAAACAGAGTAATGTAGATATTTCTGAGGGATAAAATGAGACGCATAGTGACTGCTAAAACAGAGGAAAAGAAAACAGAATTACAAGCCTCCGCAAATAAGGGTTTTTGATCTGTTACTACTGATTGTGCTGCTTTGTCAGCTTGGAGAGTCACCTTCAGTGTTTTGTCTGAGGATTGAACCCAGGGTTTTGGACATGCTAGAGGAATGCTCTGCCACTGAGTTATAGACTGCCTGAATCCTAAGGGGCTTTGGAAAATGAGTGTTTCCTGAAGTGCATATTTCTGGCTGGGTGATAGAGGCCTTGTATCTCGAGAGGCCTTGGCGGAGAGGATTCAGATGCTCTCCTGAGTCTACATTTGGAGCTCTCCCTGCCGCCGTCCTATCTTCAAACCTCTGCGGGTGTATTTCCTTTTACTGCAGGGGAAATGCTTCCTTTTAAAATGAAATAAGTGTGGTAAACGCTAGACAGTGTGCCTCACCACAGATTGGACGGGCGTACTCTCCTACTATAATCTTATACAGGAACTCAGAGGTGGGAACTCCGTCTTTCCTGGTGGCTGCCATGGTGTTCGGCAAATGTCCCTAATGGCCTATGTATTAAAGGCTTGGCTTCCAGATGGCGGGGCTGTGGGGAAGTTAGAAACTTACAGCGGCCCAGCTGGCAGTCTTCCATTCATAGCCGACAATCTTCCATTCTTATTGAAGCATAGCACTGAAGGGACATATTGGGGGCCTGGCCCCTCCTATTTCTCTTTCTCTCTCCCACCATGAGGTAAATGAGTTTCCTCTGCCACGTGTTTCTATCAAGAGGCTTCCTGAAACCAAAGGCTCAAAATAATGTGGCTTATCAATTATTTACTGAAATGATCAAAACTGGGAGTCTAAGTAAACCTGTCCTCTTCTTATATTGATGTGTCTTAGGCATGTATTATAGTAACAAAGGCCAAACAACACAAAAAAATATAATATTCATGGCCTGAGAACACTGGGTGACCAGGAAGACTGAAGCCCTGGGACCTGCCAGTCCTAGTAATGCCTCCTTTTGTTCATCTACCATATGGAGAGCCAAGAAGAATGACAGTTCTTATCAACATGGGGTCCCCAAGACACCGGACAAAATAGAAGCAGAACAAAGCTAGTTATCACATACCATGGGCCTCTGCTGGGAGTCCAGCCATGCTATTCTTGAGCTTTGCATTACTCAGTAAGGGAACTAGAAGCCAAGCTTGTTTGCTCTACCCTGGAGCAGTGGCAGCACAAAAGGAGACACAAGGATTCCTTGTAAACTTATAGGTAAGGGAGCCATCAGCCAGTGCTGAGCACCTTACCAATGACAATACTTCTTAATGTGTTAAGTGGGCAAAAGGTTATGGGACTTACAGCATATTGTAATATTAATCCATCAGTTAATATTATGAAAAGATGTTGTCATCCTTATTTTATAGGTTGGGAAACTCAGTCTTGGGTTGGTTTTTGCCTTTGGTCAAGGTTATGAACATATGTATGATGAGAATCATCAGATATTGAAACCTAGAACTTCCTTCCAAAATGTGTGCTTGTAACTACTGTGCTATGTTGCTTCCAGAGGTCTCTCCCTCTCTTCCAGAAAAATATTAAAGGAATTATAGTGAGAAAAATTTCTGAAGCCTATCATATGTTTTAGAAAATGAGAAATATTGCATTAGATCCAGATTGTTGATATTTCCTTTAATGTAAAGATCCCAGTACTTATAAATGTTTAATTTGCACAACACTATTCTGATCCATGAAACATTTCATTTCTCTGTTCAGCAGTTCCTATTCTTGGAGTGGTCCAGTCTGCTGAGCACATACTGAAAAATAAATAATTGAAACTTAAGCAAGACAAGTTTTAGAAAGAACCTCTTCTTCAAAAGCTTTTCTTCTTGCTATAACCATTCCTGAGGCATGAAACAGATGGGTGTTTGTGGCAGTGGGTGCTTTGCAAGCCAGCCCCATCTCCCTTACTCTGCCTGAGAGAAGGGAAGGTGACCATCCCATGGCTCATTCTGAGCTCTTCGCATGTAGATCACAGGGTCCAGGCAGCAGCTGAGAAGAGCTTGGGAATTCGAGTCCACACAGGCGGTTTCCTCATAGCAAAAATAGAGAAACCTCATTTTAGGGGCAGAAGTCCCTGCCCTTCACCCTGTAACACTGTCTTGTAATTGATGGGAGACATAGTATTGCATTTTAGAGTAGAACTCAGCTACCAGAGGAAAGATAGTGCCTGGGTCTTCACAAATAGGTGACAGTTTAACTGAGCCCACCTCACATGAAAGCTTGAATAGGAATTCCCATACTGGCAAGGGGCCGTCCTTTTTCCATTTGAAAGTAGCACATGGGAGCCTTTTCCTTCATGGGGAGATAGGTATGTGTGTGTGTGTGTGTGGGTGGGTGTGTATACATACATATATATGTTTATATAATTTACCATGAGGCAAGAGGATACTGAAACATATCCAATACAACAATTGGGAAAATTGGTCAGATTTCTTTTCCTTGATTACTTAAGATGCAAAATTTCAGTATAAATGATAATACTTTATGTAATAATGCTAGTCAATATGTTTCGGTGAATAATTTTTCAGAAATTCACTTGGGTAAGTATCCATTTTTATGTAATATCCAGTTTTTGAAATTTTAAAATGAGCATTTTTATTGATAGTAACTATTAAGTAGGAAATATTGGGCTGGTCCAAATTATGTCCATGTGCTGCTCAAGGCCATAGCTGATGTTTCCCACCCCCCATAGAGCCTATATTTGAATAATTATCAATCCATATGTGGTGGTTTGATTCAGGTGTTTCCCATAAACTTAGGTGTTCTGAATGCTAGGTTCCCAACTGATGGAGATTTGGGAATTAATGCCTCCTGGAGGCAGTGTATTTTGGGGGGCGGGCTTATGGGTGTTATAGCCAGTTTCCCCTTGCCAGTGTTTGGTACACTCTCCTGTTCCTATTTTCTACCTTATGTTGGCCAGGGGGTGATGTCTACCCTCTGTTCATGCCATCATTTCCCCTGCCATGATGGAGCTTATCCTTGAGTATGTAAGCCAAAATCAAGCCTTTTTTTTTCCCCAAAAGCTGCTCTTGGCCATGTGATTTCTGCCAGCAATGTGAACTTGACTGCAACACCATAGAATTCACTTCCAGGTGGGGACAACAATGCTGAAATTAGCACTGCCTTAAAATGGGAGAAGGATGCAAATATAAAAATTCCTCAATTGAATTCTTCAGGAAAATATCCTAAATAATTAATCTGGTCCTTTGGCTTTGCACCCAGGTGCCTTAACTGCTAAGCCATCTCTCCAGCCCCCAAACTCAAACTTTTAATGAAAATTTGAGATATTAGTATTTTGGAAGTTCGATACCAGAGTTATGAGCCATGCCAGTATCTCAGTTTTATTAACCATTAACTTAATGAACATTTTTAATTTCTAAGTACCTCAGTTGAGCCTGAGAAAGCTTACTGAGCAGTGTGAAGGATGCCAGCAAATATGTTAACACAGTAGAAGTGTGATGTAAATATGGACGTACAAAGAAGATACCTTTTCTGATCAGTTGACTGAGGATCTGCCTGTCTGGGGAGATTTTTCAGGAAAATAGCACTTGAGCTAAGTCTTGGTGAATAAATGAAAATCCGCTCAAAAAATAAGAAGCCATGGAGGTTTCAGGCAAACCCTTGGATGGTTGAATGAGCAAAGAACATGGAAGATACCAGGAAACACGGATTATGGGGGCTGGGTGGAGGATAAGATGAGGGGATGGGAACTCAAGCCAGAGAAGCCAGGGAAACATATGCCATACTTCGTTAATAGTTTGTCTTATAAAATGTGACCCTTGATTTTTTTTTATTGGTGAAAGTTATATAATCATATTTGTGTTTTAGGAAGATGATCAGACATAGTAAAAGGGTAAATTGGAGGGAGGAAACCTGGAGGGACATTATTATGTATTAACAGAAAGATGATGGTAAACAAGACTAGGCATAGACATGGAAGATAAGTGAGCGGTGCCAGCAGTTGAATTTTAAGAACACAGGGAATTAAATATATGGTGTATTACATATTCATTTCTTATCAACAAATTAATAGTGATTTCTTGGAATCAGCTAGGAAATGAAAAATGGGAAAAGTAAGATCCCTTGGTGGGGGAAGTTAGTTGCTTATTATTTTTTTTTTAATATTTGCTATCACTTTCACATGGGGAAACTTGAGGTGGATTCGAAATTTATCACTTTTGGTAATACAGTAGGAAATAACTATAATACGTGGACAATTATAAACCATGATCTTGTGTTTCTGTCTCAATTAGAACAGAGCTTAAGATGGGGCATGCAATTACCTTAACAAGAGACATGGCATATTTGTGGGTTATTTTATAATTTACAGATTTCTTTCCCATACCCTATGTGTTTGGTCTTTCCAAAGCCTCTTCATTCTTTCCTTTACCAGGATTCTACAGTACCTCCTGAACACCCAATTGCTCTCAGGAACAATAGCAGAGGCTCTCTCATGTAACATAAATTCTGGTTACCCGTGTGTGTCAGTTACTTTCAGATGGCCGGGGCAAAACACCCCACCACAAGCAGGTTATGGAAGGAGATGGTTTATTTTGGTTTAAAGTTTCCAGTGGAAGTTTCACCATGGGGAGTAGGGGACATGGCAAGAGCAGACAGCCAGGCATCCTTAAAAGGAAGCAAAGAAGGAAAGAAGGGAGGGAGGGAGTTGAGGGAGATGTATGTGGCTACTCAGCTAGCTTTAGCCTTTCGTACCTAGTCCAGGATCACATTCCATGGAATGTTGCCACCCACAGCTAAGCATGGGAACTGCTCTTGATTTATTTTCATGGTGATTCTAAAAACTGTCAATCTGACAACCATAGGTTAACCATCACACAAGTTACAACTATTTATAAAATACCTCTTTTACTTGGATCCTGAAAAGCATTTTGTGTTAGTAAGATATCTAAGAGCTCAATGAACTTTATGTGAACTGTTTTAAGAAGAGTGTTTTATTCAATGTGTACATTTGTGGCAGGAGTGATTGGTATATACCCATGTTTGTGGGTTGGGTGGTGTCCATGTGTGGATGCCAGGTGTTGATGGCTGCTGTCTTCCACAGTTGACCTCTGCCTTATTTTTTGAGACACGATCTCTCAACGCACCTGGAGTTTCCAAAGTTTGCCAGCCTAGGTATGCAGCAATGTTCAGGGATTCTCTGTCTCCACCTCTCCTGCACTGGGATTACAGGTGTAAGCCATCTTGCCCAATTTTTACACAGGTTCTAGGGATTTGAACTCAGATCCTTAGATACGCATATGCTTTTCCAACTGCACCACCTCCTCAGCTTCACAAGATACTTGTATTTCAGATTCTCAAAGACTATTATGATCCTTATTTGGTCATGAACAGTAGTTTTCAAAGCTGAGCCTCCTTAAGGTTTTTCCTAAATTCCTAGAATTCAAGTTAGAATATGGGCCCTGCAGTGCAGTTCCCTCATATGAATTCTGATGTGCCACCCATCCATCCACATGGTGGATGTGTGTGCCAGTCTAAGTGTGTCATTCCCTTATCTTGGGTTTCAGAGCAGTGTCTTCCAAATGACATCTTCCTGCACAGGAGAGCGTAGAGCTCCACGGTGAGTTTACACATTACCCTTTGACCCTTGGAGCATGCAGTAGCTAATCCATTTAAGAGTGCAGCAGGAGCAGCGACAGCCTGGTGTTACAGTAAGAGAAGCATGTTTCCCTGGGGCTGAGGACCATAGTCACTCTGTTGGTCTTTTTCACACATATCCCTAAACTGCTGGGCTTAGAATTAAGTCAACAGCCACAGAGAATACTGGAGGATGAAAAAGAAGTCTCAAGAGAACAGATAAAAATGGAATTGTCCACAGAAATGCCCCAGAAACAAATTGACTTTTTTTTTTCCTGGGGAAATCAAATGGAGTGATTTGATTGTTGGCTGTTCCCCATCTTAGCAGTGTTGGAAGTCAGACATAAATGTTCAGTGGGGATTGCCTTTGTAGTTTAGAGCACTTGGCTAGTAGAAATCTTATCTGAGCACATTTCAATAGTCAGCTCTGGTCTGCCAGAATTATGCCAATGGTCCAATATAATTTTTTTTTGAGATAATGAAGATTCTCTGGTCCACTTGGTAAGTCTTCAAGAGCTTTGCTCCTCTGATGCCCAAGCAGTGAAGCAATGATTTGTTGTTGAAACAAGACTCCAAGATGGTAAATTTGAATCATCCCCATGCTACTACTTCCCCAAATTCTAATAAGCCGCTGGACTGGGTGCCTTTGTCACTGTGTATATGTGTTTTACTTGATTGTATTCATCAACATATTGATCTTTCATTAGTCATGTGTGTTTGTGTGTGTATATGTCCATGTGTGTGGGAGTGGGCACCCATGTGCTATGGTTTACATGAGGAGGTCGCAGGACAACTTTGGGATCTGTCTGTCCTTGCCGTCCCACCTCCTTTGAAATCGTCCTCTGGAGGATTTCTCTTATCTTGCTCTACTGTGGTTCATCTTGCTGTAGGTGCAGAGAGCTTCTGGGAACATCTCTTGTCTCTGCCTCCATCTCACCAGCAGCGGGCTGAGATTACGGAAGCCCCCCATGAGTTAGAGAAGTGTGAAGGTACTCGGGCTCGAGTGGCAGGCACTATATCCACTACCATCTCCCCAAGCCCCTGGAGGAATAATTTTAGATAATGTGTCTGCTTAGCATGGCCCTGTACCACTACAATCGCTGCTGTGTTTTCTCCAGGCTTTTGGTGTCTATATAGAAATTGAGAAGGTTTATGATAGGTGCTTCTTTATTCGGTTCACTTTAAATCCTTACTGTGTTTTCTGAAAGTCAGTATCACCTTCTGAATGGGAAGAATGATGTATTTCCTATCTAGTAAGAGTTGATGGAGCATCTGTTACCCACAATACAATAGGCTACTTTCTAATGATCTGAAATCACATCAGCAATATGTAATGCCGGTTTCAAGGCCAAAGCATAATAATCTGTGTGAGGAGATTAAAGGTCATAAGAAGCAAGATACCCAGAAATCTTAGTTGACAAAATCTTTAGCAATGCAGAAATTATCACCACCATGGGAGAATGACCATAAGCCTTCTAGACCATGGCATTATTATGAAACGATACTGTGTTTTTAGCACCCCTTCTTGTGAGAATCTTCACTTTCTCTCTGTTCTTCCAGATAATCAGTACTGTCTTAGGTTAAAACGGATATTTGAATTCTTAAAAAAATTTTTTTGATCTTTTTTATTTTATTTTTATTTATTTATTTGAGAGTGACAGACAGAGAGAGAAAGAGAGAGAAAAAGAGAGAATGGGTGCATCAGGGCCTCCAGCCACTGCAAATGAACTCCAGATGTATGTGCCACCTTGTGCATCTAGCCAGATGCATGCACCACCTTGTGCATCTGGCTTATGTGAGTACTGGGGAATAGAGCCTCAAACCAGGGTCCTTAGGCTTCACAGGCAAGTGCTTAACTGCTAAGCCATCTCTCCAGCCCAGATATTTGAATTCTTAATGCCATCAGGCAAAGCAAGAAAAGACTTTCCTCTCCCAGGCTATAGCACATTTGTGGTATTTCTTCTTTATTACCATATTCATGCATGCAGTTTTCTTATAAAGGTTTCTGTCTTTGGGTACAGAGCAACATTATTACTGGGTGTGAACTTTTGTGGAAGAAAGTTACAAATAAAATCAACTATTCCATACAGCTTCATTGTCAAATATGGGAGCTTTCAGCCTTGGTGGTCATTGAGCACTTGATTCTTATGCTATAACCATAATAACTATGCTAAACTTCAAATGCATGGTATAAAAATAAAGAGTTCACTTATATTTTTATGTGGAATAGAGACTGAAAATGCTAACACTTTTATATAGAGAATAGAATAAATCTATTGCTAAAATTAATTATAGTCCTTCATTTTCGTAGCACTCCTAGAGAATTTAAAATTACATGTGTGGGGCTGGGGAAATGGCTTAGCAGTTAAGATGTTTTCCTGCGAAGCCTAAAGAACCCGGTTTGATTCCCCAGGACCCATGTAAGCCAGATGCACAAGGGGTGCAAGTGTCTGGAGTTGGTTTGCTGTGGCTAGACACCCTGGCATGCCCATTCTCTTTTTTCTCTCTATCTGTCTCTTCCTCTCTCTCTCTTGCTCTCTCTCTCTCTCAAATAAATAAATAAATATTTTAAAAATTACATGTGTGATTCACATCACATTTATATTAGCAAGTGCTATCTAGGAAAATGCTCATGAAACTTGTGTCACCATAGGATTCAGCGGGTTATCTGGGTGATAATACTGAATCCTACTCTACGAACTAGCACCAGACTGAGATAGGGGCTGGATGAGGACTGGCTCTGACCTTGACTTCTAGCGCTAATCTCTGTTCCTGTCTGGGCCATGGTTTTCTTCCTGAACCTTGAGGCACAGATTCAGGAGGAGAGGATATTGCAGCTCCTTCTCACACGAAATTCAGTTTCCTCAGGGGGAAAGCTTCGAATCTGATTTGTAACCCTCCCAGTGTCTCCTCAAAGCCTATCAGACAAAACAGTCTTCCTCCTTCCAATTCTTAATTTATTTAAGAGAGGTTAAATGTGTGATTAGTGTGATTTGGAGGTTCTTCGAGCTGCCCTAGGCTGGAGCACGGCCTCTTTCAATCTGTTCACTGCCAAGTGAAGCAATTGAACATGTTGTGATTTATAAGCTCTTACAGGGATGTTTTGCAAGGAAATTTCCAGCACTCTGACAAAAAGTGTGGGGGGGGAGCATATCTCACAGAAAACTACTCTTGTTGTGGTAGTTTTTATGATGTCATTTCAAACAACTAAATTTAATCAGTTTTTTTACATTTAAATGAATATTATAAAATGGATTTCTAACCTTCTCCCATATCCACAGGGTAATATTTAGAAGTTAAATTTAATAATGTTTTAAACTTCATGTATAAAACCTGAGAATTGTCCTGGCTGCATTTGATATTTTCCCCATAAACGTATATGTGAATATAATAGTGGTATTTTATTTAAAAGAGCTTTAAACCAGTACTTTACCTTGGAAATTATAAGCAATCTAGAAAATTCTACTCTTATAAATGATAAATATACGTATAATACATATATGCCTGTGTGAATGTGTCTGCGTTATATTAGTAGAGAGTAGAGGCTGTTCACTTGGCAGTTCAGGAGTACAGAAGGGACTAGAACCTCGGGCTGGGTGTTTCCACATCCCACTCTTGAGTGATCTACTGTTCTGCCAGACAGACACAACCTGCCAAAGGCTCCATACCACCTTCCAAAGCAGCTCACCCAGCAAGCAAAAAACATTCAAACCTGAGCCTATGGGGGACATGCCAGATTCAAACCATGAAAGCAGCCCCTCCTACCTACACGGAATCCCTCCATCATCATAACAAACAGAGGTAGGAAGTGAGGGGAAAGCAGTGCATTTGGACACCGGAGATGATCATGTCTACACAGGCAGAAGGAGGCCATTCAACCCCGAGTTATTTTTCTGTCGGAGGTCTTGTTGAAATTGTCACTTGTATTTGGTTTTGGTTTTACTGGAATTCTTCATGGCACTAGTAACTCTCATGCTCCGTTAAGATCTCAGCTATAAACGAGGGTCGCCACTCATTTGGGCGACCAAAGCTAATTTACCTGAACCACACTGGTATGTCCCCTTACAAAATTATGACACTGAGCTGTCATTCCAAGGCCATTATATGAAGAAGCCTTATGAGACAGTATAATGTATTTGTAGTGAAAAATACTGTTAAGGCCACTTTTTTAACGGTGACATTTCAATTTGTGAAGGTTGCATTGTTTTCAGTGCAGTGCAAAGAAGACATCTAAAATACTTTTCTGGCAATTTCTTTATGATTCAGTAGTTCTTAATTACATTGCCTGTTTTACTTGTCTGCTTTATACACTCTGGGCCAAATTTGAAGTTCATTAATAGAAGTATTACTGGCTATTAGTATCCATTTTATTGACAAATCCAACCTGTTTGTTTTAACATTATATTTACCATGTATTTATTTAACAGAGACAAAGAGAGAGAGAGAACTCCAGACACGCGCACAACTTTGTGCATCTGGCTTGACATGGGTATTAGGGAATTGAACCTACACCTTGAAGTCCTTGCAAGCAAACACTTTAAACCCTGCACCATTTTTCTATCCTCATTTAGCTATATTTTCTATTTCATTATTTGTTAAGGTATGTATATGAGTTTTCTTGTTGAAAAGTTTGTTTTTGATGTGGGTGTGAATTCCTTTCCCCCAGTGAAGACATGACAATGATAAATCGTTTTTTTGGAACGATGTCACATCACCTTTGCCCATTTGTGAGCAGAGAATTCTGTTTCTCTCAAATACAACATTGTAGAGTTCATGTGTATGATTGTCTTCTCATATTTTAATCTATTTTCTTGTTATAATGATGACATTTCTCTGATCCAAGTTGAGTATCTTGGTTCATATTATTTCTGCTCATTCCATGGGCATTTACATGTTAATTTTCACTAGGATAAATTATATAGGATTCTATGTTACCAGTTCCATTTGGGTCCAGTTTTGTGTCCCCCTCCCAACTCTTACCCTCCTATCTAGCCCCACCCTCCCTATTGTCCAGGCATCGAGGTGACTATTAGGTCAGCATCTCGGGCTGATCCAGGTTAGGAGCCACAAATGAGTGAGACCATGTGACAATTGTCTTTCAGTGATTGTGTGAGTTTGCAACATGAGAATTATCTGTATATATCAATGTGGTTTTATGTGTGTCCTTTAGGGCCATTTAATGCTGGGTCCTGAGAAATTTCTATATCACAAACAGTTGAAGATACTCTGGTGCTATTGCATTTACAGATTCAAGCATTTTCACATAGAAATATGCTTTAGAAAGTGAAGCAATGTATCAAGTAAAGGTTATATTACTAAATATTTATATTCTCCTATTTGCACATATAAGCTTGAGTTTCCCCCACCACTTAGTGATCAGTGAAGTCATCTGAAAGCTATGCCACTATGGGGGGGTGGGTGGACTGTGTACATGGACTATACTAGCTCCTTGTCATATTCAGGGTATTTCTTGTCCAGGGAAATAAACTTTTAAGTGTGTTTGAAAGAATGTATTTAAAAATTATGAACTTAACACTTCTTCAAAAAATTAGAAGCAATGTTTCTGTCAAATCAGGTAATTTTCTTCCCGTACATTAAAGAATGATGTGAGGAACGCTTTAGGTGTATGGCCGTATTTGAATTCTGCTTGGATACAGGGACACCCCTGCTCGGCTGGGTTCTGGGGAATCAAGCCTCAAACCGGGGTCTTTACGGCTTCACAGGCAAGCGCTTAACTGCTAAGCCATCTCTCCAGCCCCTTTTAGTTTTCTTGATAACAAGAGTATTGAATGGTGAGATGCCATTAGCTGTCTGTATACTCTCTGACGGTCTTACATGTGACACAACAGACCTGTGGGTATCACAGCTACGAATTTTCTAAGCGCTGCCAGATGAGTAAAGAACAGGCCCAAGTTGCCGTTTTGATCCAGAACAGTAGAGAGTGAACATAAGTGTGGACGCTTTGACAAAGAGCTTGCATCAGTGTTGGTCTTCTTTACGATGTCTACCCTTTTCCCTACCAGACCTGCGTGTGGTAAGCCTCATTCTCATAGGCACAGAAGAGAAACAGCTCCTCCTTCATGAATAAATGTCACTCCATCAGCTGTCGTCTGGCATCAGAGAAGAACTTGGGGTTCATGGGTGGACACCTTGGGCACAGGTGTAGGTTCCTTGCCACAGGTGGATGTGGGACAATTCTAGCACAAAGCAAACTCTGGCAAAAGCAAGCTCATCACTGGAGGATGGCCCCTGTTTGAAACCAACGAAGCCTTGGCAACTCTGAATTCTGTGCTGCAGTAATTGAAGAAACTGGGTTGAAGCAGAGGAGATCAGCATTCAGGAAGGGGCCTCCGACCATCCCCTTGGAGCTTATGGCTCTGCAGCCCCTGTGTCCCTGTCACATACACTGGAGGGAATAAGGGGAGCTCTGGTGTGGCAGCCCTATGTCAGCGGTGGAATGGCAGTTGTTACTTTATTCCGGACGGGGATAAATCACTTTACATTCATGCTTAAATACAATTTGAACCAATTTTTTAAAATTTTTCATTTACTTTTTTAAATTATTTATTTATTTATTTATTTATTTATTTATTTATTTATTTATTTGAGAGCAATAGACAGAGAGAGAAAGAGGGAGGGAGTGAGAGAGAGAGATTGAGAATGGGCATGCCAGGGCCTCCAGCCACTGGAAAGGAGCTCCAGATGCGCGGGCCACCATGTGCATCTGGCTTACATGGGTACTGGGGAATCGAGCCTCAAACTGGGATTCTTAGGCTTCACAGGCAAGCGCTTTACCACTAAGCCATCTCCCCAGCCCATGAACCAATTTTTTAAAACTAGCAAAGCATTAATTATCTAAAATGTGAATAAGTGAGGATGGAAAAGACTTCCTTCCTTACAAGTCTTCAGCTTGACTGTTTGCTGTATACTAATGTCCGAAATGCAGGGTCCAAGACAATTGTAAAAAAATACATCACAAAAAAGGACTCCTGAATAAGAAAGCAAATGAATAAGAAACATGTTCACCATTTCTGGAATTACCTGCAGTTTCAGTACATGCTCTCACACCTGCTTGAACTCTGCATGCTTTGAAGATTACCCCACGAGCCATTAAAATGCCACAGAACTATGACCAAAGTCCTCCGTGGGATGTATATGGTTGAAAAACTTCGGTAACTTTTCTGAGCAAGTTTCCTTTCCCTTGTAAAAGGGATATGAAAATGACAGTGGCCTGTCTTGGAATAAGTTTGCTTATTGTATATAGGATATTTGGCATGCACTAATCTCTCATTAGTGAATGACTATAGTTAAATTAATGGTTTCCCACAGTATTATAGTTGGAAAATGTAGTTATACCAGATTAAAACTTTGAAATGTAACCAGCCTGCTTGCATCGAAGTATTTTAAATATAATAATGGCTCTGTTTTATGGTAACTACCCCTCCCTTCATGAGATGTTCTGAGTCACTGCGCCACACACTGAGCGGCCAAGCCAGTGTTTCCTGAGATCTCTGCCTCCTTGGCTGTTTTATCTGCTGGAGCTCCCAGAGGTGAGCGACTTTAAAGATTTCAGTGTGTAGAATTAAAAGAATATTTTACATCAAAGATAAAAAAAATAAACAAGGACATATAGCCCACTCGTTGGGAGTTAGAAGGAGCTTTAGCTATTTGTTTGCTTGCTTGCATGCTTTTGAAGCACTTGGTTGACAATGCTCTGATTTGCGGATCACTTCTCCCTCATGCTGGGGTTCCCAAGAACCCTGCGATGAAAATAGTCACCTTTACCTAGGACTCTACACAGAGATTCATTCATGTCCACCTCCAATGAGATAATTAGGACTTTGGAGGCATTTGGGTACTTTTCATGGCGTATTTAATTATCTGAAGAGAGCTTTTACCATCACAAGAGGTATCATGACTTAGCCTTGGGGAACAAAAGAATCACCTCCACAATAATGGAGCATCTTTGTCCGTAGTGGCAAGCCACCTCGGTGACAAATATTTCCTTGGAAGGCATGGCCCTTAGACACAGTTCCCGGTTGTGAAAGTCATAATTAGGAGCCCTGACCTGGCGGTTTATTACATTGGCTGTTCTTTCTCGATTTAGCAAGTGCACTTTTAAGGGTCAGGACAGCTGTTCTCAAGTCTTTATCTAGGAGCTAATTACTCTCCATGAAGGAAAGCGCTCGTGGAGGACAGCCAGAGGTGACCTGCAGAAAAAAGATCAGGAGACAGCCCCAGGCAAGTAAAGAGAACAGGGTTGCTTAGCTCCACCAGTAACAATGACTGGGTTCAGGAAATGGTGACAGAAGGAAGAGAACTCAGAAAAGAGACAGTTAAGCTGAGGGTCCGGCCGCCTCGTCATAGTGACGTAGCTGTAGCTCCACTGAATTATTATGCAAGTGAGAGAAGAGTGATGCATATGGTGTGTGCGGGCTGTAGGTTTGAAAATCCAAGGGGTAGAGAGATGGTGCAGCCGGTAAGAGTGCTTGCTGTGCCAGGCTGAGGGCCTAAGACTACCTGAGTTCAGTTCCTTAACACCCACACAAACAGCTAGGTGTGGCCACACATGCCTGTGACATGTTGTCCTATGGGAGACAGAGACCTGAGAATCTGTGTTTGTGAAAACTGCAGCTATGGATTCAGCATGAGACTCTATCTGAAGGAAATATGGATGGAAAGTAGAGGAGGATGTCTGATGGCCTCCACTGGCTGCTACAAGTATGCAAGGGTGTGTGTGTGTGTGGCCATGTGCACACATTTGCACACACATTGACACACACGTGTGAGTACAGCATACATATAGACCATACAGCCCATACTACAAATGCAAAAAAGAATATCCAATATGAAGTCTTTATATGGAAATCTGGCATGTGAAAGGTTAAAAAAGTAAGGTGAGACATAGCTCATGCAGACACCATAATGTGTACTGAAATCTCTGTAGAACAAGGAGTCTTTTCTGTACCCTAATGGAAGACATTGTAAAGAATTGACTTTCAGGCCGGGTGTGGTGGCACAAGCCTTTAATTCCGGCACTTGGGAGGCAGAGCCAGGAGGATCACCGTGAGTTCGAGGCCACCCTGAGATGACATAGTGAATTCCAGATCAGCCTGAACTAGAGTGAGACCCTACCTCGAAAAACCAAAAAAAAAAAAAAAAAAAAGAATTGACATTCAATCTTAAAATTAAAATAATTCTTCATTAAAGATATTCATACTCCTCTATACTTAAGGTGAAACAATAATAACAGTTTGATAAATTGTGTCTGATTATTATGGGGAATAATGTCCTGAAACTTTGCATGTGGCTGAGAAATGGTATAAGGAAGAATGAGAGTTAGAACAAGACTGTGCAATTTTCTCTGCTGAGTTATGTGAATGTGGGCACAAAGGACAGAATCCATGTCAAAAAATAATGGAAGATAAGCTTGAAGAAAAATATCTTCAAGAATTAAGATGGTTCAAAACACATATGCTAGGAATCGAAGATAAACACAGAAGATATGCAAGCATTTTAATATTTGCTCTTGTCTTGGGCATAAATGACTTGGAATTTAAGCAAGAAGGTAATATGTTTTCATAGTTGCCTTCAGGCAAAAGTAGAAACAGTTCTTGAAATATGAACAGCTCTCAGCAATACTGATACTGAATGAAAGTTAATGTCTAGATGTTCCAATATTATTATTATTATCAACTATTGTTTTGTTTTTGGTTTTTCAAGGTACGGTCTCATTCTGGCCCAGGCTGACCTGGAATTCACTGTGTAGTTTCAGGGTGGCCTCAAACTCACAGTGATCCTCCTATCTCTGCCTCCCAAATATTGGGATTAAAGTCATGTACTGTTGGGGTCCCCCCTAGTGCCAGCCCAGGAGGGACAGCAGGGTCTCTGCTGAGTTGGGGGTGAGAGGCGCAGAGTCACGACACAGACTCCGGGAGTTGGGTGGAAGCAGCAGAGGGTGAGCTGCTGCAAACTCGTTTATTGAGGAAGTATAGTGAGTTTTAAGGGGCTTGACTGGCTAATCATTGTATGGGGTGGTCCCCTTTTTGTGACCAATGACAGCCTGTCTCCGGACAGATCATCTTGTAGCAGGTTTCTCGCGATCATGGGACTGTAGCTGTTGTCACGCCAGGCCTGTGCAGAACGCCATGTTTACAGAAACCACTTCCTTGTTTCTCTGCCAT
The DNA here is from genome assembly GCA_004027895.1 of Orientallactaga bullata. Classification (NCBI taxonomy): domain Eukaryota; kingdom Metazoa; phylum Chordata; class Mammalia; order Rodentia; family Dipodidae; genus Orientallactaga; species Orientallactaga bullata. The sequence continues at coordinate 25,364 of PVKW010005789.1, forward strand.
GCGGTCTGGCTAGGACCAGGCCTGCATTGTTCCATACAATGTACCACTAGGCCCAACCTAATATTATTTTAAAGAATCTAAATGTAGGCTGTGAAAATGGGTCAATGATTAAGCAGGCTTGCTGCTTAAGCATAAGGACCTCCCTGGTTGGAGAACACCAAGCCACCACATTTGACTCACCAGAATCCACATAAAAACCTTTGATGTGAACACAGTAAACTCCAGTCTACGGGTGAGGAGACTGGGGCATCACTGAGACAGTGGCTCAGGGTTGAGGGAGAAATTCTCATATCTAGACAAGAAATATGGATGAGAGAAGGGTTCTCGGTACTCTCCTCTGGCTTCCTCCACATGTTGGCTCATGGTGCAGGCACATTTGCTCACACGTATTCATACCACCACATCCCACACCCATGAAAAAGAAAAAAAAAAGAACCTAAAACACACAAGTCTTCACCTATGTGAAGAATTCTCAGCCACGTGCATCTCTCTAGAACATTCCCTAGTGTCCATCATGGAAGGCTGTACCAGTTATGCATACAGTTTTTATCAGTACTTTTTAATGCTATATTCCTTTAGGTAAAGTTGTTCCAACCGAGTGCACACATCTATTAGTGCTGTGTCTTATTGGATAATGAAGCACTGTTATTCCCACAGGCCTGTTAGAGGACCAGGGACTTTAATTAAACATCTGAATGGTGTGCGTGGTAGATACTCTCAAAAATGCACCTGCCAGGGTTAATACTTTACAGGTTAGCTGTGCCTCTTTCAACCTTTAATTATAATATCCTAACTCTTTATTCTTAGTTACTGCTAATAATTTCAAGGTAATACAGATAAAAATTACTTGATTATCCAAGTGACTGCACATAGCACAAGAAATAGAAAGAGATTTCGCTGCTATGCCTGATTTATTAGAGAGCATTGCTAATATACGATTGTATATTTTATATGTACACGTATTTTTAAACGTATACATTTTAAACGTATATATTTTTTCCCCAGGAGGAGTAGAAAAAAGCAACATGTCCCGTGGCTGGAGACATCTATTGCCTGCCACATACATAACTAAACTCGGTACTAGCCATAGTGCTCCAGTGTCCCATAAACAAACATCCTTAGGTGCTTCTCTGTGCTCCTGTTCCTTCACACAGTGTCTTGCTTGACTTACCAACGTCTCCTTCCTCACGTAGTCTGGTGACCTTGCCTCTTGATTTCCCCAGCTGGACTTTGGCCGTCCCTGTTGATGAAACTTTCAGAAAGCGTGTGCTTTGCCTACAATGATCAGGAACATAAAACATATGAAATCATTTAATGTCTGAATTTCTCCCTCAAATCCTGATATGGGCTGTTCATGCCCCATGCTGCTTTTAGGTATGAAAACGAATGAAATGCAGTCACTTTAATATTTGCTCTGGTCTTGGGGATAAATGACTAGAATATTTTGACTTGTAATCGCATTTGATTGTCTTCCATGATTTCCAACCACTTCTTTTTAAAATGTTAATTACATGCTTCTATTTAAGATCCATGGTATTGTTATTCTATTGATGGATCTTCAAACTGCATTTATTATTAACCAAAGGGAAGTAACTGCTATGCTTAAGAAAGCTTAACATTTATTTTAAGAATACTGAAAAAAATTTTGATTCTCTAAGTAGAAAAGTTTGACTAAAATATTCAAAATACAGAAGGAAACTTTCCTTCTCAGGCCTCTTGTTCCCACTTTTTCATCAGGCTGCTACAGTTGGGATGTCTTGCGTTGCTGTGCTCTTTGAAAAATGCATTGGAGAGAATGGCTGGGTCTTCATTCTTCCCAAGGGTAGAAAATTCTCATTACAGACACTCAGACTCTTCAATATTTGAAGGCTATATTCCCAGCAGATCAGAATAATGACAATTTAAGCAGAATTGAAACATGCTGAAATCACATTTGACACTGGCAATTCTTCAGTTCGGGGAGGACTGTATCATTATGGGTCTCATTTCAGACTCATGGAAAAAAAAGGAGTTATTTAATACATTTCAAGGATGATAACAGCGCATTGTGCCTTAATTCTGATGTCTCTTTCTTTGACAGTTTGGAGACAACACTGACTAGTAACGGAGAATAAAATTTCAGTCATATTAGTAAGATCATCTTTTATTCTCTGAGCTCTAAGCCCCCTGAGTTTGGAGGAATGGGATTCTGTGGAGAGAAAATCGCTTGTACTTTCAGTATCTTCCTTCTGGAATGTTCTATCTGAGAATGATTTTCAAATGCTTATAAAATCATGATGGTTATGCAGCTGTCAAATGACCACATATTAAGTATTTAGCTTAAATGATTAGCTATGGAGCCAGTAAGATGTGACAGAATGTTCATAACGGGACCAGAAGGCAGATGAAAAATAGTGAGAATGTGTATGAGTGAAGGTAACGCTGGGTCCTGCTTGCGTGCAAGAAGTCAACTACAGCATCACTGAACAGAATACTGCATGTCTGCAGGCAGGAGTTATTTTATATTGCTAAAAGTAATGTTATCTGTAAGTTATCAATATACAGAATCGTGAAAGAGCTCAAGAAATACATAATTGTAGAATATCAAGGAAAGAAGGAGAAACTTTGAAAAAATGTACACTAGGCAATACAGTTCTCCCTCCAAGCACACAAAGTTCCCTACGATATTTCATTGTCCTTTTTAATTGAAAAGCTCATTTTTAACCATGCACATTCCTCCAGACATGAACTGAGTACAATATTCATGACCTCATAGCTGTTGTTATCACAAGCCCTACACAGTTCTGAGCTCTTCATCATTTTGACATGGAGGAATGGACTTGTCTATCACCTTGAACATGCCAGATCTCGTTTGACCTCAGGAGCTAAGCAGGATCTGGCCTGTTAGTACTTGGAAGGAAGGCATAGAGTGTATATGATACATTAAAACAGAAGAAGGACTACTTAGAAAGAGGAGGGGGCTCCATGACCCAGGGGTGGGGAAGAGGAGCAAAAGAGGAGAACAGAAAGGGAAAGTAATCAAATTAAAATATGCTCCTGTATTAAGATTCTCAAAACTCATAGCCCACAACTCCATGGTGAATACCAGCAATCCTACGAAAGGGGGCCCTCAGTGGAGTAGGGGCAGAGAGGAGGGAAATGATGATACCAACTCATGGTGTGTCTATCCAAAGTTTCTACTTAATAAAAATAAATAAGCAGGGCCTGGAGAGATGGCTTAGTGGTTAAGGCACTTGCATGCAAAGCCAAAGGACCCAGGTTTGACTTCCCAGGACCTACATAAGCCAAATACCCAAGGGGGCGCATGCATCTGGAGTTCATTTGCAGTGGCTGGAGGTCCTGGCACACCCATACTCCCTCTCTTTTTCTACCAGCCTATTTCTGTATCTCTCTCTCAAATAAATAAATAAAAATAAAATATTAATAAATAAATAAACAATGGCTGAAAAATTCTCAGTCAAAAATTAAGATTCATCATAAGCATATACCTTAGCATACCTTCCTCCCTGGTGCCTTTTGCCTGGTTTTCTATTTCCCTCTCCCTCTCACAGAGTCTTGTTAGGGCAGTTATGTGTTTGCTCCAAAAGTCCAAATCCACTGGCATTCACAGTTGCTCTCCATTAAGGCTGGGGTTGTACACATGCAGAGTATTTGCGTAATTTTAGTACCTAACAAAAATTGTAAGATGAGCTGGGCATGGTGGCATATGCCTTTAATCCCAGCACTCGGGAAGCAGAGGTAGGAGGATCACCATTAGTGCAAGGCCACCCTGAGACTACATAGTGAATTCCAGGTCAGCCTGGACTAGACTAGAGTGAAAGCCTACCTCAGAAAACCAAAAAACAAAAAAAAAAAAAATAAGATGTGTACAGAATACATACAGAGAGGAAGGCGTGATGCATCTCTGCCTGGGATGAGTGTACCTGTCCAGGTGGACAGGAAACATTTGGAAACTTCCCAGATGCTCCAGGGATATGAACCTAGGCTCTTTAATGCTCACATTATTACTAAATTAAAACTCTGTGATTGTCTAACCTTGCTATTACCTTTCCATTTAGTCTTTTACCTTGCAAGCTTCCATGTACATTTATAAAATATCTGCTTTTTATTATTAGCTAATTGCCTGCAGGGTTTTTTAAAACCGTAGGTAATTTAACATTTTGGTAACATATTTGCAAAATTGGGCTTGTATTACCTTATACATTATTTGAAGTGGGCAGTCAGGCAATCTGTAATCAATTTCTAGAATTTGTGACAGTATGGTAAAAGCAATGAAAGTAGGTCTTTCTCTGTACTCTGTTCTTGTTATGCTTGAACATGCCTTGAACATGTGAAGAACCGATCCTCTTCCAGTGGAATTTATAGTCCTTTGTTATTCTTTTTTTTTTTTTAAAAAATGGGTGATATTTCAGTTTGAAATGAATAGGAGACACTTTATCCATGATAACTATCACTTAAATGTTCCTAGGTCTCAGATATACACATATATAATTGTGTTTTCTAGGGTAAGAGGACTCTTATTTGAATCTCTGCTTGCGCATATATGCTCAAAACAGTAGAGATGTCTTACAAACCAAGACATCTGCCCTGGCAAGTGTAGAGCAGAAGAAAGGAACAGAAACTGTGGTTCTATAGAACTGAAGATGGACTGTAGGATGTCCTGCATGCTAATCGAGTGTTCTTCCCCTGAGCTTCACCCCACACCTTGAAAACTATCTATGTCTAATATGTGTTGATACATATATGGACAGAGAGAGATTGCTAAGTTGCCCAAGCTGACCTTGATCTCGCAAACTTCCTTCCTCATGTAGCCACCTGAATACATAGGATTACATGATTGAGCCATCAACCTCCCCCCCAAACCCATGCCAACCCCCACCCTGACTGACACACACACACACACACACACACACACACAAACACACACACTCGTTAGGTTTTTGATGGGTTTTGGATTTGAATCTGAACTGTCAATTTTTACTTACATGACCTCAAGCAAACTACTTAGTGACTGTCGCTGTGTTGTTTTGTTTTGTTTTTCAAGGTAGGGTCTCATTGCAGCCCAGGCTGACCTGGAATTCACTATGTAGTCTCAGGGTGGCCTTGAACTCACATCGATCCTCCTACTTCAGCCTCCTGAGTGGTGGGATTAAAGGTGTGTGTCACCACACCCTGCAGTCGCTGTGTTTTTTGACCATTACAATGAGAATAGTAATTCTGACTCCCTAGTGCCGAGGGGAGAAAGCAGACAATGAAAAGAGCTGGCTTATGGGGGCAGCTGAAAGAACCTTAGTTCTCTAGCCCTTCCCTAGCACACACCCTTCCCGGTTTTGCATTTGGTACATAACCCCCGTCATCATTCCCCAACTTCTTTAAATCATTCATAGTTTAGTCTGAACCTCCCTCATTCCTGCCCTATTCATTGGTTTCCCTTGTCTTTGCCAAGTAGACAGCAGGGACATGGGACTGTCATATCATGATTAAACGTGTGAGCCATCCTGCCTGTAAGGCCCTCACAGAAGTCTGCAAACAGCCTGAACCCAGTGGAGTGGACTGACCAAAAGCATGGAAATTCTCTTTTATGTGTTGTTGTTGAGTCTTGATCTATAGCCCAGGTTGGTCTCAAACTACCTTTGCTGCTGAGGATTGTAAGGTTCAGGAGTGACCACGACCACACAGACCACTCTGAGGCAAAGAGGAAAGCTTTTATTCGGGAAAAGCATGAGCTGTTAGGGCTGGCTTTCAAGAGAGGAGCACAGCCCACCTGAGTTTGCAGATAGTGGGCTTTATAGCTTCTTCAGTTGGGGGAAGGTGAGGAAAGGAAAGGAACTCCTTTGTTCTTTACCTTAGCCATTTCAAATAGCTAGGGGGTGAGACCAGAGCAGTGACCAGGCAACTTGCAAGATAAGGGGGCAGGAGCCGGGCGTGGTGGCGCACGCCTTTAATCCCAGCACTCGGGAGGCAGAGGTAGGAGGATCACCGTGAGTTCGAGGCCACCCTGAGACTACAGAGTGAATTCCAGGTCAGCCTGGACCAGAGTGAGACCCTACCTTGAAAAACCAAAAAAAAAAAAAAAAGTATTAAAGACAAGGGGGCAGGAAACCATGACCTGGGGCATTGTTAGGCGAGGAAGGAATAAAGGTTGAGCCATTTCTTGAGGAATGTGGTAATCCACGTCCTTGTCTCTGTAGCCATCCTGCTGTCCTTGGTGACTCCATTTTTGGGAGCCTGTCAACCTAACAAGGATAACCTTAACTTCCAATCTCCCTGCCTCCAGCTGCCAAGCACTGGGATTCTGGAAAGTGCCACCATGTTCAGTTTATGGGATGGTGAGGCTCGAACCCAGGGCCGTGCATATGCTATAGGCTTTCACATTACCAAGTGAACTGCCCTCCCAGCCCCAGAAGCACTATTTCCTACAAATGAGTCACCTTATTTTTACCTGTGTTCTCTAGGAAGCAAAGAAATTGTCTTCAAAGTATATTTTCAAAAAATGAATCTATTTTAACAAGTCTCCATGGTGTTGAACAGAGCTTGGCATCTGTACTGTGGGTTTTATTTTCTTTATCAAGCTGTCCTGGAGTTTGCGCAGCCTAAATGTATGCTTTCCAGCCAGACTGTCCCAGCATGCCTCTTGGAATCCACTGCAACTTCAGGATTTCGGAGATTGAGGAGCACTGACCTTGGGTCAAATGCATAAACCCACTCTATCACCACAGTGCTGGGAAGAGATGGAGCATGTGTGTATCTGTGTGGTGGTATTCAGACAAACACATTCAAACATGGATTTATTTAAACTCCCTACAGTTTGAAGCTGCAAGGCAGACAGATAAAATTCATATCCTGTGGTTTCTTTGCTCTTCTTTTCTTTTTTAATGACCTATTCCTTTCTTCTAAGCCTCTTTGGGCTTACATTAAGGTTTTTCTTTTTTTTTTTTTTTCCTGTAAAGAAAGTTGAAAATATTGTATTCTCATTGCTTATTTTTAGCTCTGTTGCTATGATAAACTGTAGCTCAGGCATCTTATTAAAATCAATTCTGGATTTAAATGTTCATTTTCATTAATATTGTTACATTACTGCTTTTTTCTCATCTGGTGAAGGAATATATTAAAACTAGGCACACAAGGCTTGGTGTGGCAGCTCACACACTGGTGCTCCCAGAACTAGGGATGCTGAGGCAAGAGGATCATGAGTTTGAAGCCAGTGTCTTGTGGGCTCTATGGCAATATGACACTGTGAGATAATAGGTTGAATTTGCAGATGTGGAACCCATGACTGCGGAGGGCAGGTTGTGCTGACATCTGTGAAAGAAGCATGTAAACTAAGCTAATTGCATAATCGTTTTAAAATTAATTTTTCATGTTATATTTTTATAGTTTCCATAAATAAGTTCACTTAATACTAATGACAATAACGGATATTTCTGAGCTGTTGCCAAACATAAGTGTGGTGACTTGATTCAGGTGTCCCCAATAAACATAGGTGTTCTGAATGATAAGTTGCCAGCTGATGGCAATTTGGGAATTAAAGCTTCCTGGAGGGCTTATGGATGTTATAGCCAGCTTCCTCTTGCCAGTGTTTGGTATACTGTCTTATTGCTGTTGTCCATCTGATGTTGGCCAGGGGGTGATGTCCTCCCTCTGCTCATGCTATTATTTTTCCCTGCCATCATGGAGCTTCCCTAAAGTCTGTAGGCCAAAATAAACCATTTTTTTCCCAAGCTGCTCTTGGCCAGGTGTTTTCTATCAGCAATGTGAACCTGACTGCAACAATAAAGTTGGTACCAGAGGAGTGGGGTTGTTGCTGCTAGAAGCCTGACAGTGTGGCTTTGGCCTTTTGAAGCTGCTTTCCAAGAGGAATGTGGAAGGATTTGAAATCTTGGCCTATGAGATGCCTTGCATCTCTGTAAGTACAGCTTCATGGACTACTCGGATCAGAGTTGAAAGACCTGAATTCAGCAAGAACTATGGACTGTGAGGACTTTTTGTTTGTTTGTTTGTTTTGTCTTGTTTTTTTTTTTTTTTTTTTTTTTGTTTAAAAGTCCTTGAACTATGGGGATGTTTGAAGATCATTGGGATTGATAAAACCTTTGGAGATTTTAAAAGTTGGGCATAATGCATTGCATTTTACATCATGGATTGTTCAGTTTATGGGGGCCAGGGGCAGAACGTGGTGGTTTGATTCAGGGGTCCCCCATATACTTTGGTGTTTTGAATTCTAGGTCCCCCAGTGATGGCAATTTGGGAATTAATACCTCCTGAAGGCAGTGTATTGTGGGGATGGCCTTATGGGTGTTATAGCCAGCTTCCTCTTGCTAGTGGTTGGCATACTGTCTTATTGCTATTGTCCATATGATGTTGACCAGTAGGTGATGTCCACTCTCTGCTCGTGCTTTTGTTTTCCTCTGCCATCATGGAACTTCCCCTCAAGTCTGTAAGCCAAAATAAACCATTTTTCCCACGAGCTGCTCTTGGTTGGGTGTTTTCTGCCAGCAATGCAAATGTGACCGTGACAATAAGGCTCCAGACAAATGTTTAAATTTCTGCTATTTAGTGTCCTCCTCGTGCACAGCACAGCGTTGCCATGGTATGTATTTTCAGATGAGGATGCTTGGAAGAACTGCATAACCCCATGAAGGGACAGGATTCATGAGCCCAAGAGTGAGGGCCTGATTTCAGGCTTCTGCTACCAGAGCCCATGGGCTTTGTCTGCTTTTCCTTAAGTAACCACACAAACCTCCGTTTGTTAAGTGGAGAGGTGGCCTTTGTCAAGTGGTCTTTACCTTCACTGCAAACTCCATGTGTGCATAAAGACATCTTCTTGGCCCGATGTCTGCAGCTGCCTAGCCCATGCCCCTCCTGGTCCCTCATCTGTTTCTCAGTGTCCATCTGAGCGCATGCTTGTCTTCCTCCTTCACTGCAGCTGCTACCTGGCCTGCATCCTCCTCTTCTCTCAGCTCGTCAACCTGGTTTCTATCATAGCCCGTTGTGACTACGTAAAAACTCTGTTCTTGGTCACGTGGCCTTGTGGAGAAGTTAGATTGATCAACTGGTCACATGTTTTCCCAGTGAGGCCCCACTGGGCTGAGACGAGCAAGCTCATCAACTCCATGAAAACACTGCCCACCCCCACTTTTGTTCGTATTTCCTTTTTTTAAAGCTACTTTTTAAAATTTTATTTAATTAATTAATTTATTTGTAAACAGAGAGAGAGAGATAGTGAGGAGATAGAGAGAGAATGGGCCTGCCAGGGCCTCCAGCCACTGCAAATGAACTCCAGATGCATGCACCCCCTTGTGCATTTGGCTTACATGGGTCATGAGGAATTGAACCTGGGTCCTTTTGCGTTGCAGGGAAGCACCTTAACCACTAAGCCATCTCTCTAGCCCTTTTGTTTGTATTTCTGCTTTTGTTTCCTCAGGCACAAAAGTTCCCTAATCACCCCAAACAAATTGGCTATAGGATAATAGGCTACACAGCCCAAACACCTAGAAATTTCCACTAGTTTTATTATACACCCAAACCCCAGTGCAAGGCAGCCGGTTTATGTGTGATAATTAGTGCTGCCAACGCCCTAGCTGTAGTAGGAAAGGAAGTCATGAAATGAAATCACTTCTTCCAGAAAATAATAACTGACTTGGCCGAGGAACATTTTTTTAAATTAAATAACAACAGTTCCTAGTAATCAGGGAGCTTGTTAGCTGTGGGATTTGATTCCAGTATCAGAAACTACTCACTTATCAATTGGGAGCCAAATAGTTGTGGGTGGAATTTATAGTCCTACATTGAGAAGAGTGTTAAATATTTTGAAAATGGCAACGAGGTTTAGCTCCATCTCTGGGGAATGTGGCATTTTGCAATCGCCGTAGCAAGAGAGGAGGCTATTAATAGAATGCAGTCATTAATTTCTGAGGCTTGATACTCCCTTTCTATTTGAGAACCCAGTGCTTTCTAGGGCAGTGATTGTGCTGTGAATTTCTACTTAGTTTTGCTGGTTGTTTTCAAGAGTCCATCAACTGCTCGGAGATGGAGTCAGGAATCAGTGTAGCAGAATTAGCATAAGTCTATGCTGGGAGTTATACTTGAGACAAGTTGACACCCATAGGGCAACTGAGAAACATCCCACACTTGTTCCTCCCTCAGGCTCCTATGCAAGCATCCTAACTCATCCCTAGCAAACACGCCCAGCATTTATTCATGTTTTGGAATCTACATTCAGGAATGGTGAAAGAAAATACTCACTGACTGCTCACCTATGCTACAAATATTTAGATAGACCAGGAACAGGTTTTGAAAGTAGATGTTTATTGCGTAGGCCCATGACGATGAAATGCTCCTCCCAAGAGTACTTACAGCCAGTGAGGGAGAGAGGCATGCCTGGGAATGTCCAAAATGTTCGCCACTCTCATTAGTCTCACGGTGGAGGAAAAAAGCTGATATGACTTTAGGTGCATATATTGATCTGACCTAGTTATTTCTACTTAAATTCCTTTCAGTACCTCTTAAAGGCACAGTAAACTTGGAAGTTCATGTTTTCCACATGCAGCTGTTCATCAATGACTCAAATACACATATCATGCATGCATGTATATACACATGTGATAAATCAAGCATACATGCACATAGACACTCATACATATGCATTTCTAAATATATGTATATATTACATATATGTTCTCTTTATTGCTGTTTTTGATTTTTTTATTTGCCTAGTTGTCCATCTCTTATGGGGCATTCATGTACTTCTCTCCCCACAACTTCTTTGCAAAGGCATGCATTCGTCAAGAGAACCACAGCTGGAAGAACCGTTGGACACTAAAGATTAAGGCAATTCTTTCATCAAAAAAATAAAAGTAAAAAAGGGGGCTGGAGAGATGGCTTAGTGTTTAAGGTGTTTGCCTGCAAAGCCAAAGGATCCTGGTTGGATTTTCTAGGATCCATGTAAGCCAGACGCACAGGGTGGCGCATGCATCTGGAGTTCATTTGCAGTGGCTGGAGGCCCTGGCGTGCCCATTCTCTCCCCCTCTCTCTGTCTTCCTTTTCCGGATATATATATCTTTACTGCATATATGCAGTAAAGATATTAAGGGACCTCTATGGAGAAGGTGACACAGTTTACCCTTCATTTCACACCAGGAGTGTTTCACTTGACAGTCAATCTAGGTATGGCTGGCTCCAAACTCAGTGTTGTGTCTGCTGTAATAACATACTGCTGTCATAAAAAAAGATGACAAATTTTAAATTACTTGCCCTCTGTCCCAGCATATCTCAGCACTTTGAGTCATATTTGGATAAAATCTGAGGCCCACGAGTATCAGTTGCTCATGCCAGTGCCCTTCCTAAAGACAAATCTTCTTCACAAATGCCCAACGGTGAGTAAATTTGTTGTCATATATAGAATTCAAAGGCAAATCAATGTTTCTCCTCTCATTGTAAGAAGGACAAACACCATGCGTGTTCATGGCAGGGGTGTCACTTTGCTTGCCAAAATGGGATGTCACAGGAAATTCAGCATTATTTCTATCGACTGTGAAAATGCTATGACACGGTTACTTGCAAATAACCTCATCACTAGACCTCGTGGCTCTCATAAGAATTTGAGGGATATCTTGTTTCTGTCATCATAAAGTGTCCTTTTTGCTTGAGTTGTATTAATGAAATACGTGCCCCAAGAGGGTGATCCTGCAGTGTGGGCTTACAGATCTTTCAAAGGTATGTACATAAGCCCTAAATTCAATCCTTTAAGTATATTGATTCTTCATAATTGCTAGATCCTACAGTGAGCTGACAAGAAAGGCAGGCACATGTTATTCTCCTGAAAGGAAAGTGGCCAATATTATTTTGGCGTCCTGATGCAGGTTTACCTACACATGTGCTTCATGACATGCATGTAGCTCTAAACCTAAATTGCAGAATGCCCAGGGCCACCTTCGGGTGTTATTTTTCAGACTTTCTCTCATTTGTGAGCTATGGATGCTCTGAAATGCATTTGTCCTGATAAACAGAGTTTACTTTCACTTTAGTCTTGAACTACATTCCTCAAAATATCAGTAGGTGGCTAATATGTCACAAAGTGCTCCAGGTAGACAACAAGGTGTATGAGAAAGATATGCAGTCCCCTTCCTCCCCCCCCCCGCCCCCGCACACATACTCTGTCCTCTCCTTCCTTCACTTTCCCCTCAACCTCTGTTCTTATTCAAGAGTGGTTTTGTCTTCTGAACACACATGCTTCCCTAAATGCAGACTTTTCAACACCCAAAGGTGGAGATGGAAATTATCTAACCCAATGTCCTTATTTTACAGTTAAGAAAGACTAGGCCAGAGAGATGAACTAACTTGATCAAGTCAGTGCTATCAGAACTGATACTCAAACTCAGAGCTTTAAGCTCAAGGACCATTTGCTGTGAGGTACTGAGAGTTGTGGTATGACAAGCCAGCCACAGACAGATATTCTACGTAGGGCTGTAGAACTTCTTTTAAACACCCAACATGAGGTCAAGGACAATTTGAGAGAATATACTGATTTTTGAATAAAAAAGAGAAAAAATTATAAATATTTTAAAATAAAAATGTATTCATTTCACTAAAATCAATTTGTTTATGATATTTATTGTCTTTGCTTTTATTTCTAGTGACACTTGCAATAGGAAATCGAATTTTTAATAGAGATCTGAGAAGCCTCTTTATTACTTACCTTTAATCTGCAAAAAAAAGGGGTGCAGGCATAAATTTTGAGCTATCTTTTTGGAGGATTGAATTAAAAGTATCTAAATCAAATTAACATTTTCAAGGTGCTATATTGAATGAGCGGAGCTCAGTGTAAATCACCTCACCAGCATTGTCCCGGGCTCCAGGTTTGCTCCCATGCAAACAACAACCACAGGAACAACAAAAAAAAGTTATATTTACAGTGACAGATCAATTCCTGACCAAGACAGTAAATATTGAATATATAAATGCTTTGAAGTTACCACTTTCCATCCATTCTTTTTCCTGTTCTAACATTTAAATTTAATAACCACTCATGTGGGAAACAAGGTCATAAACTGAAGAAATTTGGTACTACCAGTGGGAGCTTCTGTTTTTCTTTTAGGGCGGTCCATTTGGCTGGGAATTCATTGACCTGGGTCATGTGTGGGAAACTTAACCTCTTGTTTTCCAATGATACACGTTTACAGTTTCTAAGCTACCATTTTATTAGGTCATTTGAACAATACATGCAAGGCAGTGCTTGTCCTATTTTTGCCATTTATTTATTTTTAGTTGTTCTTAATATCAAGGGGAGTGAAGTCCCGGGTCAAGATATTTTGAAGAAAATTATAGGGAAAACATTTTACATAATAATCACATAGCAGGATTGCAAATGGACCTCTAATGGTAATATTTGTAAAAACATTTTGTTAAAGTAAGAGGACATGAAAATGTACTCTTATTTTGTTCTGTGATGTGAGAGATATGTAGACAGTTTGTGCCTGACTCGTTTAACATGTATGAGCATCTGTGGCATCGTCATTGGTCCTGTGGAAATCAATGATGCCATTGAAATGACATTGGGATGTCAAGCTTCTCAAACCCAGAATTATTAACTTTAAGTGAGGATAGCAACATGGCAGGAAATGTGAATGATTCTTCAGTCAAGAATCCTCTTTTGTAAAAATCTACACTTGATAGTACTTGGGGGCTAAGAACACAAATATACTAGCTGCAGTCCGTGAACTTGTATGTTTTCTTACTCCTTATCTCAAGGGGATCTTAGTGCACTCCGAAGAAAACATTGAAAGGTTAAAAAAACAAAAACAGATCTATTCTGTTTCTTCTAATGGTTCTCTTGATTCAAAAAGTCATTTAGGGGCTGGAGAGATGGCTTACCAGTTAAGACGCTTGCCTGTAAAAGCAAAAGGACCCAGGTTCACTTCTCCAGGTCCCACGTAAGCCAGATGCACACATGGCAGTGCGTGCATCTGGAGTTCATTTGCAGTGACTAGAGGCCCTGGTGCGCCCATTCTCACTCTCTCTCTCTCTGTCCTAAATAAATAAATAAAATCTTTTTATTTTTAAAGTCATTTCGTTCCCTCTATCTTTTGTTTGGGGCCATCATTCCAGTTTAGAATGTGAACTCTGTAACTCTGACCACTCAGTCCCAGGCTCTGCAGTCTGAATTTTGATGAATTGCTCTGTGGGTGGTGCATCTGCACAAAGACTTGCAGCCAGTCACCTCCACTCTTGAGTCACAGATAAGAATAACCTGCTAGGGTTTTGCCCTGGGGTTGGTTTGATTTACTGAACATTTTAGGTATTAAATGCCTGTGATATAATAATAAATTTGAAAGTAAGGTTTAAAACTGAATTGCTGACATCCCACCTGTCTTTCTATTGATTCTTCTTACCGCAGAGTGAAATTTCAGGATCATGGTTTGCTGATGTCTTCACTCAGCTTGGGAAACTTTTCTTCAAGCTTATTGCTTCTATTTTAAGATTTCTGTTTATTTCTTGGTTTTTGATTTCTGTTATCTATCTGCCTTTAACCACAATCCTATCAGGACCCTTTATCATTTATTTCACCCTATGGTTTTGGGATGGCTTAGATATTCATGGGTGTTGGCTTCTTTTTCATGGGTAAAAATATGCTTTTTAAGTTTTGTCAATGGTTCTTATTGTTTTTCTTTGTTACCGTTATGATTTTCGACTGTCCTTCCTTTTGGAGAAAAAGAGAAAGAAAGAGACTACCAAGTGGTTTTGACAAATTTCCCTCTATCTCCTATTGAAAACTGTTTTCAAAGACTATTACTCTATAGAAAATTTAAATATTTATCTCCTCTTTTGAGTTTATAAGTTTCTGTGTGAAATTTTCTATATATTATACTAAAGTCATTAAAAAAAAAAAAGAAAAGAAAAGAACCTCATTCCAAACTGCATGATTTCAAAGACAGACCATCTACAGGGAGCCATTGTCCATTTGTATTCAACCAGATACAAGGTGAATTCTCTTCTCAAATCTGTAGATTGCTGCGTGGCTATGAGTACTCCTGTCCCCACCCCCCCCCTTAGTGCTATCATTCACGTGCTGGGTTGATTTGGCAGTCTAGCTGTCTGACATGCTTAATGCAAATGATTCATAAAACTAAGTATCAATATACATAGCTCCTATGAATCTAGGAATTCTTATTTTCTTTTTGTGCCTCTAGTATTTACCCTGTAGAAATGTAAACAAAGACTATTATCTCATTTTCCATACCATCCAATATCCTTCTATCCCAACTTCACAAACATATAAGCAACATACAACCTCCCTTACCTGCTGCTTTCTCAGAAGTCCTAGGCTGTGAGAAGATATGCAAAGATGGACACTGGAGGTAGGGGAGGAGGAGGACAGTGTTCGACCTGGACCTGGTGACCAGACTCTGCACTGTTCTCACACAATGTTCTGTGTGTACTCATTTTCCCTAATACATGTTTCTGCGCTACGCTCAGAAATTAGACAAGCTCTCGTTGAATTATAAACAATGGCATATGAAGCATTCTCAGTAAATGTTGGCTAGGTGAATGGATGGGTAGATAGATGGATAGATAGAGAAATGGATGGATGGAATGATGGTTGTTTATAGTTACTGGTATGTGGAAAAGTGTTGTACAGAGCATAATGGAATGGGAGAACACATGGTTATCCTGCATAGTGCTAGTCTAATTTAACACACATGATTTTATAATTGAAAGCCTCTAAGGATCTGCTTTAGGTGTAATTAAAAAACTTCTCTCTGCTATGCCTTCCTAGGTAATGGTGACAGACTATGTCATGGGCTGACAACACTATCTCCCCACCCTTTTTTTTTTTCAAATGTAGAGTCTCACTCTAGCTCAGGCTGACCTGCCTTTCACTGTGTATTCTCAGGGTGGCTTCGAACTCATGGCTATCCTCCCACCTTTGCTTCCCAAGTGCTGGGGTTAAAGGCATGCACCACTATGCCTGGCTTAACACTATCCCATGTTAACTACCAAGACTCTGATACTCTCACTGCCCCTTTACTTGCCCTTCTTGCTGGCATTCAAGTTGTCCATCCTGTGTTTTCTGCCCAGTTCTCCTTTTCTTATGTAATACCTTCTCACTGTTGGCTCTTCATTTTTTTTTTTACTTATTTATTTATTTGCAAGCAGACAGATACAGACAGAAGAGAGAGACAGAGAGAATAGGTGTGCCTGGGCCTTCAGCTCCTGCAAACAAACTCCGGATGCATTGCCTCCCTGTGCATCTGGCTTTACATATGGGTACTGGGGAATTGAACACCAGTTGTTAGGCTTTCCAGGCAAGTGCTTAAACTGCTGAGCCATCCTCCAGCCCTGGCTCTTCATTTTTGCTGCCTCTTTCTTAGCCCCATTCCCGTGCCTTGCCGCTGTTACTGTTCAGCTCTGTCAAATAGAAGGCATGGTTCTTTAACGTTGAGTATTTATATTTTGTCCTCTGTAGTTTCTGGAAACAGTGAGGAAGTTGTAGGCTGCAATCAATTTGGGACCCATTTAATAGCAAGTAAAAATGGTTAAAAGAATATATCCCAGAATCCTTCAAATTTATATTTATCTGTGTCCATCCATCCTTAGCTATTTTAACACAGATATAACTTTTATTACCAGAAACTGTACATAGTAATTGATTTTTAGCTTCCTATTTCAGAAGCTATAGATAAAAGGATATTAATTTTTAAGAGGCCGTTCAATCAGAAAATGCATTCTTCAGTTACAGTAGTGAAGAGAGCAACAGAGTGGAACTTTAGAAATCCAAGGCCGGTCTCCAGATCTGCTGCTGTCATTGTTTGAGTGGAATCACTTTCCTGATGAGGAATCCAAAACACCACATTTCCCATTGTCTCTGTGACCTAAGCTGGATTCTGTGAGATTGGTTTCCTTCTCAGTGAGGCCAAGTATAGACCTCCTCAACAGTTCCACATCACCCCAGATGAAAAGCTGGTTGCTGAAATGTTTTTGACCATGGATACAACTCCTGAGTCAATGTTGCTTAAACAAGGCCTACATAGTTTCTTTAAAAGGATACTTGTAGGGCTAGAGAGGTAACTTAGTGTTTAAGGAGCTTGCCTGCAAAGCCTAAGGACCCATGTTCGAGTCTGCAGATCCCACATAAGCCAGATGCACAAAGGTGAGGCCAGCGCAAGGTCACACATGCACACTAGGTGGCTCAAGCATCTGGAGTTTGTAGTGGCTGAGGTCCTGGAGCACCAATTCTCTCTATCTTTCTCTCTGTGTCTTTTTCTTTCTTGCACGCTCTTTCTAAAATTTAAAAAAAAAAAGATGCTTGTAGTTGGGTTGGACACTGTCCTTTTACTCACCTTTCTATGTGGGATGATAGGATAAATCATCAGATTTAAATCCACTACTCTGAATCAACTTCTTGCAGCTTAATAAAAGTTCATCATTATTAAGTCGGAAGTATCTATCTGTCCCACACTACACAGTATGACAATATGATGATCAAACACTGTGTGCTTCGTCTTCTTCTGAACTTGTGCCTTAGAAACAATGGAACTCGAACCTCCCGCTTTGACCAGGCAATGTTTTCTCTCCTCTGACCAACTCATCCCCTGAGATCTGGCACAAATATTATTCTCACTTTGTTTCAAATCTGTTATTTCTTCCACACATTCATCCTTTTCCACCTTTGCTATAACATTTATACTTGAGCACCCACCCCCAAATCTCCTTTAAAAAAAGATTTAGTTTTATTCATTTATTAGAGATAGAGAGAGGTAGAGAGATAGAGAGTAAGGAGGGTATGCCAGGGCCTCTAGCCACTGCAAATGAACTCCAGACGCATATGCCACCATGTGCATCTAGCTTACGGGGGACCTGGAGAGTTGAACTTGGGTCCTTAGGCTTTGCAGGCATGTGTCTTAACCGCTAAGCCATCTCTCCATCCTCCCAATCTCTTTTTATATCTACCCAAATTCTTCTCTCCCTTTGAGCTTTTGAGATAGTTTTTCAAAGTATTCAGTGCATTTCATCTATTTTTCAGCGTTAAAGAGTTTTCTTCCATGGTTCTATTGCTGTTTCTATATCTGTTTTGTTCTCTCATTCAAATGCCAGTTATTTTTAAAAATGGTGACATTTTATTTTATTTATTTTGGAGAAATATAGAGGAAGAGGGAGAGAGAGATCAAGAGAGAGATAATAGGCATGCCAGGGCCTTCAGCCACTGCAAATGAACTCCAGATACATGTGCCACCTGTGTATCTGACTTATATGGGATCTGGGGAATCAAACTTGGATCCTTTGGCTTTGCAGGCAAGCCCTTTAACCACTAAGCCATCCCTCCAGCCCTAAATTACAGTTTTAAATAAGAGAGAAGTCCTTTTATTTAATGAGATTATCTGCACCTGATGTCGCCATTACTGAGTCCTGTGAAAATGTATTAAGGGCATCTTAACTTTGCCCACTTGAGATTTTTGCAGGATCTGTTCAGTGATGATTTTAGAATACTAACCTATAAAAGAATATGATCCCACTTTCATTTTAACCATACTATTATTTTTCCATAGTGACTTAGAGCCACCCCAGTTCGCATAAGCTGAGAAGCTTTTATAAGATTCATAAAGATTGAATTCATATAATTGTTGGCTGTAACCAAGATAGAGTGGACTGTGTCTGAGGTTCATTGTGATTTGAATTAAAATCACACCATTTTCAATGCAACAGATGGTTTTGCTATTGATCTTAGTGTATTATATTCAACTCTTAAAAATATGATACTCACTTTTATGCACGTAGTTACTAATCTGAGGTTCTCCTCTGGATTTCAAGAAGGTAGTCTGTGTGAGGGAAAAGAATGCCAATCATTGCTTGGGGAAGGAGTCCGTATGAGATGGAAGAAATGTGTTTCGTAAATCACTGTCCTGTCTTCTGAAAATTTTCTAGTAAAGAGATAATCCTTATTGGGTGAGACCTGCTTGGAAAAGAGTGCACTGCTGTTGTGTTGGGACTCACTGAAGTATTTTAAACCAATAGCATTTCTTCTTCTTCTATGGGTAGCAATACTGACATATGAATAGTGTACCACATTTCGACAAGGAGCCAACTATTATATTTAGGGATGATTTTGAAGTCTTGAGGATTGAACCTAAGGCCTTGAAATTGCCAGTACTCTACCACCAGCTGCACCTGTGCCTCCACCCTTTTCTTTATCATTACTTTTATGTATTATTTATTTATTTTTCCTCTTGAGACAGAGGCTTGTTAAGTTGCCCAGCTTGTTTTGATCTTGCTCTATAACCCAGGTGAGTCTTCCATGTCTGATCTTCCTACCTCAGCCTCCTAAGCAATTGGGATTATAGGCCTGAGCCACCAGTCAAACTACATTTATGGTTATCTATCTATGTGAGTGAGAGAGGGAGAGAGGGAGAGAGAAAGAGAAAATGGGCATGTTAGAGCTTCTAGCTACTACAAACCAACTTCAGATGCATGCACTGCCATGTTCCTCTGGTTTGTGTGGGTATTGAGGAATCAAACTGGGTCCTTAGACTTCTTAGGCGAGCACCTTAACCACTAAGCAATTTCTCTAGCTCAACATGTATGGTTTTTTGAGGAAAAAAAAAAAAGTCTAATTTCCCTGAAATGAATGACAGAATTGTCATTTCTATCTTTATGAGAAATGAATAATTGAATAATTTAGGCAAACATAAAAAATCATATACAGAGCTAGGGAAATGGCTTAGCAGTTAAGGCACTTGCCTGCAAAGCCAAAGGACCCAGGTTCAATTCCCTAGAACCCATGTAAGCTAGATGCACAAGGTGGCTCATGCATCTAGAGCTCATTTGCAGGAGCTGGAGGCACTTATGTACCCATTCCCTCTCTCTCTTTCTCTGCCTCTTGCTCTAAAATAAATAAATAAAATATTTTAAAAATATATTTAAAAAAAAGATAACACACAGTGACTATTCAGAGGAGTTAGAGTCACTGAAATGAAAAAAGAGGTTGTATTTAATAATGACCTTGAAAAATTTGGTCACACATTTCATTTGGTCTTTCTTAAAAATATCTCCGCTCTACTAGCATCACAAATATTCTTTCAGTTGGCCAAGTGCGGAATTTGACCATAAGGAAGGGAAATGGTGGCCCGGGGAGTCATTTCAGTCTGAGAGTGCTATTCTTGGTTTACTCTTATCTACAAGGCTTACCTTGACAGCCCGTCACACTCCCAGAACCACTTTGACCACTGGATATGCAGGAAGCAGGAGCCATCCTCTCTGTGCCTGAGGTGTTCACAAAGGTTCCAGCTGTACTTGGGGAATGAATGTCAAGGACAAAAGCAATATAGACTTTTGGTCACATTATCCCCAGCAGCTACTGGGCAATTCCAAAATTTATTAAAATTGATTAAGATGAATATTACAAAGAGTTAAGGTAAGAAAGGAACATGATTGAGAAGGTTGTGAAGTCTTTTTTCAAGAAGTTAGTTATGTGTGGTTTAACCACTCATTAGTAGTAGTGGAGCCCCAGGTAATGGTATGTAAATAAAATGCAAACAGGAAACCATGGCATTATTCAGAGGGATTCCTCTGCTGGTGACTCAGGGCTATGAAAGATAATGATGAAAGAATGAGAAATTGAAAATGAGCCTAGGAAAAGATTTTCCCTTACACTTCCCAAAGGAAACTGGGCTCAGTTGTAGGAAAGTATTTACACTCTCACAAGCAAATAGAAACGGGACACACTTACAGTATGTACTTTGCCAACAGTGGATTCTTTTATTCATTACTTAAATGTTTTAGGTTATTCACGCAACTAACATTTTCTCTGCTTCTGTTCATTCGTGCCATTTATTCATTATATATTGCTTGGGTATTGCAATGTTTGTTGGATTAGGGATTCTAGACTCTAACCTACTAACAATGCTAGCGGCTATAATAAAATATAATGATATAGCATAATTAATGTACAATATGGAACTGCAGTAGTTCAACACAATATAATTAGAGTTTCATTCAACAGACATTTAAAACCCAAAGTTTCTTATTGGCTAAAGGATGAGGGTTGATTGTAACAATAAATGGTTGAAGAGGAGAACCTTAGACCCATGTAATTAGACCAGACATCCATGAGGACATCTCTGAATTTATTTTCATCTCCAAAGTCCAGCTTGAAGACAGAAGCAGAGAAAGTCTACAGAAGAAACAGCCTCCACCTAAATGCGCAGGTTGTTCTAACCCATGTACTGCTGTGGAAATCTTTCGAATGACTTTCAATGGTTACAATAGGAGTGGTAAATGTCTCCTCTTTCTGAGCTTAGCATAAAGCTTTAAAAGGAAATGTGACTTGTTTTAATAGCCAGGTAGATGAGAAAAGCTGACCCAACTCATTTCCTGGAATACTCCTTCTTGTCAGAGGAGACATAGCAATAACATAGAACAGAAAGTAAAAATGAACATTTTGTCATAACAACCTAAACATTCAAGAAATCCACAAAGCCTAGTCATATGAGTTAAAGGAGTTCAATTTTTTTTTTTTGAGGTAGGGTCTCACTCTAGTCCAGGCTGTCCTGGAATTCACTATGTAGTCCCAAGGTAGCCTTGAACTCATGGCGATCCTCCTACCTCTGCCTCCTGAGTGCTAGGATTAAAGACATGCACCAACACCCCCAGCTAAGTAACTCAATTATAAATGGATCATCTGGAAAGAGCTAAATGATAAAAGAGATAAGAATGTGAACCACAGGAATCTCATGGAAGACCATGTCAGAGGATCACATCCCATGTCTGGAATGTCCAGGAAACACTGGTAGATCACAGAGCAGGAAGAGAGGAAGCAAAGAAGAGATGGCAGTACCTGCGCTCTGGGGAGAAACTGGGACCTGACTGTTCAAGCACCTTATGGGTATGTGAGGATTTGGGCTTTTGCCATGAGATATATAGGGGAAGTCATTAGAGGGGGTTTTAGCAAAGGAACAACAAGGTTTGACTTATGTTCTCAAAGTATCACTGTGGCTGTTTCTCTGAAAATAGACTGTGGTAAAATAGGACAGAAGCAAGGAGACCATTAGAAAGCTTTCTCAATAATTGAGGTGAGAAACCATGGCCGCTTAGTCCAGAAGTACTGAGAAGGAATGGCTCCTGCACATAATTGGAAAGTAGAGCCCCTGGGGTGGCAGATGGAATGGTGGTGGAGTGTGATGGCAGAGAGCAGTTAAGGGTGATGCCCGTGTGCGAGACCTAAACCATTCGTTAGCATTGACTTTCCCATAGCTGACGCAAGGAGGAAACTAGTGGAGTCTCCGTGAGGTGTAAGTTGAGCATGCTGTGATTTTAGACCTCTGAGCAGAATGGCACATAGGGTCAGACTCTTCAGACTATGAGTCTGGTATTGAAGGGGGCAGGGTTCCTTTAAAGAAGGGTTAGATGCCAATACTGAGCCCTTGATCCAGATACTCATGTGTGTGAAGAGTTAGCATGTCTACTTCTCGAACACTGAGCCCTAAGGGAACCAGGAGGAAGAGTCCAGAAATATGGGTAGTTGCCAGCAAGTAAGAATGAAAAGAAGGACCAGGAACCGGAAACCAGGAGAGGGTGGTGTCCAGTAAAAGAAGGGTTTTCAGAAAGAAGGAATGAGCCAAAGACTCAGCTGCTGCCGATTGATGCAACACTAACTAGAGGCTCACTGGACATCTCATGTGGGGAGTCTAAAATGGAGAAATCACAGGTTACCTTGGCCAAAAGTAGTTTTCTTGTAATGATGGACAGGAATCTTATAGAGTCAAACCAAAAGAAAAGGAGAGAAGAGGCACTGGATGCAATGGTTATATATAATTATTTTGATTTTATCCCCCTAGGTGTGGAAGTAAAGGTATGTCATGAATTGGAACTGGAAATAGAGAAAGAGGCTTTTTTAAAAAAATTTTTTTAACTTTTTTATTTTTTTTATTTTTGGAGAGAGAGACACAGAAAGAAACAGACAGAAAGAGAGGGAGAGGGAGACAAATAGAGAATGGGCGTGCCAGCAGTCTCTCAACTGCTGTGAATGAAATCCAGATGCATGCTCCCCCTTGTGGGCAAGTGCGGCATTGCATCCTTGCATCACTTTGCATCTAGCTAAACGTGGGAACTGGAGATTGGAACCGGGTTCTTAGGCTTAGGAGGCAGGCGCCTTAACCGCTAAGCCATCTCTCCAGCCCTATTTTTTAACTTTTTAAATGAGGAGGGTAATAGCATGTGTATGACGAAAATTTGTGCTGCACAAGGGGGAGGGGGGCACAATCAAGCAACAAGCTTCCATATCAGTGGAGGTTGATGTAAAGTCAGGTTTGTCTGTAATGGCCCAAGCAGCCAGTAGAGTGTGGTATACATATAGGAGTTAATATGATTTTTCTTTAGATTTTTTTTTCAGAACAAATAGAAAACAGTGTGAAAGTATCATTTTAGAGGATGTCCTCATGTCCTCGTAATAAGAGATATCTTGTCAGGCAGGGAACACTGAACTTAGTAGGTGAACTTGTATACAAAGCAAGAACACTGAAGCTGTTTTAGCTTGTCATGTTAACTGGGTGGTTGTGGTCAAAACACTAATGGAGAAAGTTGTGTGACGAGGTTCACATTTTCTCCTGGTCAATACAGTGGACATCAGAGATAGTTAAGACAACTTCACGTACTGGTAAGCGAACGATTTAACGAGGTGTCAGAGCACATGAGGTGGGGAGAGTCAGGGTGATTGCTGACCAGAGTTGAGGGGAAGAGGAACAAAGCTGAACAGTTATCTCTTTAAGGAATTTTTGACATTATGCTAATAAAAGGAAAGCCCTGAAAATTTGGGGTTTGATATTCAGAATGGAGTCATTGAAGCTAAGAGGATAGAGTGACTATAGCGAATGGCAAGTTCTGGAAATAATAATAGAAATGAAGTACTGAGGATGAACACAGTAAAAACGAATCTTTATAAGAGAGGAAAAATAAATCTAGAGGCTGAGATATGAAGACTGAAATACAATTTAAATCGTGAGCATTTGCACATGAACTATGCTGGATTTGTCATTGAGCTAGATACTAAAGCCTTAGAGTGCTGACCTTCCATCACAGGTTTTGAAAATGTATCCTATAAAAGCTCTTTTTTGACAGCCTAGTTGAAGCCAGCTCTGAGTTATTGTTCAAATGAAAGTGTTTTTATTTTGGCCTCATTTTTCACAGATGCTTTTATGGCTATAGAGTTCTAGGTGGATAATTATGTCCTCTTAGTGTTTTGACATTATTGTTCTCTTGCCCTCTGACTTCCCTGTTTGGTGTTGGGAAAGCAATCATCTAATTATTGTTCATGAAAGATAACATTTTCTTTTCTTTTTTTTTTGGGGGGGGGGTGTTTCGAGGTAGGGTCTCGCTGTGGCCCAGGCTGACCTGGAATTAACTATGTAGTCTCAGGGTAGCCTTGAACTCAAGGCGATCCTCCTACCTCTGCCTCCCGAGGGCTGGGATTAAAGGCGTGCGCCACCATGCCCGGCTTTAACATTTTATTTTCTAGATCCATTTTGTAGCATTCTGTTCATTTGTGTTGTTGTATGGTTTTAGCAGGTTTTATTTAGGTGTCAGCATCACAACTTTCTGAATCTGAACATTGGTGTGTTTCAGTTCTGGACAGTCCCCACACATGGTATCCTCATATTTTCTGATTTCTCTGCACTCTGGTTCCTTCATGCTTGGCATTATTACATCTCTTTGACTTCCCATATTATTCCATATCTCTGTATATCAGTGCCTGTATGTCTTTTTTTTCAGGTTTAGTATTCAACTTTTGATTTTATCTGTACCTAATAACCTTTTATACCATTGTAGTTGTATTTTTAATAATATTTTATTTTTAGTTATTTATTTGAGCGAGATGGTGGGAGAAAGAAAAAAGAGAGAGAATGGGTGGGCCAATGCCTCCAGCCACTGCAAATGAACTCAGATACATGTGCCGCCTTTTGCATCTGGCTTACGTGGGTCCTGAGAAATCAAACCTGTGTACTTTGGCTTTGCAGGAAACCGCCTTAATCACTATCCCATCTCTTCAGCCCCTGCAGTTGTATTTTTATGCAGTTATTTGGTTCTTTGGCAGGTATCTCTGGTCATTTTGTTTGATCTCTCAGGGTTGGTCTTTTAATTAGTTCTATTAAACATATTAAGCAAGTATAGGTTAAAATTTCTATTAAATAAACCTAATATGTTCACGTACTGGTTTGATTATGACGGACCTGCCTGCACTTACTTGAGCCAGGAAATTTTTAAAATGTATTTAACGATTTTTAAAAGAAATAAGTTCATGTTTCCTTATTCTTTTGTCCTTTACTTTCACTCGAGTATTTTAAGGCTAAATTCAAATTGTCTTCAAAGACTCTTTTGGGTCTTTACCTTTGATGCTACCAGTAGGAAATTTTTCTATTAATGTCATTCAACATTTTGCTGTTACTTCTAATTCTTCCTGTCATGTGTTATTTTCAATAATGCATTTTTATGTGGAATATAAGTAAATTTCCATGCTATTGTAAATATCTGTACATAGTATAAGTCCTTCCTTAGGATGCATTTACAGAATATGCATTTACACATTTATATAAATATAATTTTATTTATTTATTTATTTGGAGACACAGAGAGAGGGAGAGGAAGACAGATAGAGATGGGCGTGCCAGCAGTGTCTCAGCCGATGCGAACGAAATCCAGATGTGTGCGCCCTCTTGAGGTCAAGTGCGACATTGCGCCCTTGCGTCACTTTGCATCTGGCTAAACATGGGACCTGGTGATTGGAACCGCTGGAGATTGGAACCAGTGTTCTTAGGCTTAGGAGGTAGGCACCTTAACTGCTAAGCCATCTCGTCAGCCCAACATAGATACAATTTTAGACTGGCATAGATTAACACAGGTCCCGCTGAGTAGTCTTGAGCACATGTGTTGTGTTTTCATTCAGGGCTCACTTGGTCTTAAAAGTGGATGAGTATTGCCACCTGTGACAGGGTGTTTTTTTTTTTTTTAACCTTTTCATCTTTTTCCTTCTTTCAATCATCTAGTGTTATTCTTAAAAGACATATTTAGTTTCTTTTTCTTCTTCATTTCAGGCTTTGCGGATAAAAAATAACAAAATAAACTGTAATTGAAGGTACTATGGACGAGTGAATAGGCAGCTGTAATTTAGTGTGGTGCATTCTCTAATGGGAATTACTGTGCTGGGCAGGGAACATTTATAGTAGCTGCCCACAGTCGACACAGTGGCATCATGGAAGGTTTCGTAGATGAGGTGATCTGAAAGTTGATTTTCTGATGTGTCCTCCATGGGGAAGGACAGAGAGCAGAAAAGGTAAGGTAGCAATAAAACAAAGAGCGTGTTATTTCTAGTAAGAGGAAGCATGAGTTATTTAAAAAACTAGAAAACAAAACATTTCACTGGGGAGTACACATGGCAGTATGCAATTGCTGTGTTAAACTAGGCCAAAATAATCACTGAGTTTTCTTTTTAATATTTTATATTTATTGATTGACTTTTTTAGGACTGAGAGGGAGAGGGCAAGAATGGGTGTGCCATGGCCTCTAGCCACTGCAAACGAACTCCAGATGTATGTGCCACCATGTGCATCTGACTTACCTGGGTTATGTAGAATCAAACCAGGGACCTTAGGCTTTGCAGGCAAGTACCTGAACTGCTAAGCCATCTCTCCAGCCCACATTGATGTTTTTATTGAGAGCAATGGTATTCACCTAAATCTTTGAAACTGAAGAAGAACATGATTAAACTTACTTGATATCTTAGCTGAAGCTTTTTACAATAGCTAGAAAGAAGAAACACTCTGTGATGGACAGGTGGAACAAGAGGGCATCCCTGTGATATTGGTGAGAAGGAACTGTGAGCAAGGAGAGTGGATTTGGAAGGCCTCACCTAGATCTCATGAAGATCCCAGAAACCAATGGCTAGATTCAGTTTGGGGATGGTGAGAGAGGGGGGCAACCAAGGGTATTACCAAGATTTTTACTGAGCAAATGGTAGGTGAGGTGAAATCTGTTTTGAGGAGTGGCGTGAGTACTCTGGACGGGGAGTTTTGATGTAGTTCCCTGCTGAATACAATACACCTCATCTTCTCATTTCCATTCCCACCTGAGATGTTCAGGCTCTGATCATATTGCTTTTAATTATCATCCATCAGTGATTCCAAACTCATCTCTCCAGCTTCCGCTTACTCAGTTGGTCCATTTCCTATTAGGTCACAGGCTGTAATTTCTTACTATGTTTGGGACTTGATTCATTCCTGCCCCACCTCCCAAGGCTCTCTGCTCATATGTCTATTAAAGCCATTCTACAAGGTCACTTTCACCCTCTGTATCCACAGCATCTTCAGTTGATGAATGTGCTCGTGAGGTGGCACCCGAGGATCCTATCACTTACTGCAATAATGATGGGTAATAACGGGACCAGGACCTAACTGCCTGTGCATCTTGAGGCTGAACAGATCACCTCCCCTTCCCCTAGATCATCTTCTCTCTTTGAAAAAAAAATGGAGTAACAATAATGACCATGTTGGTTGAGAAATGTGGAATTATGATGGGCACAGTACCTGACTCCAGCAGGTGTGTAAGAGGAAATGATTACTAATATTGTCTCCGCAGCCATTTCTCATAGGAATGGTCCCAATAAGTGCGTATGTGTATGTGAGTGTGTGTATATGTACATGTGTACACATGTGCGTGTATGTGTATTGATCTGTGAGGGTACAATCATCTCTTCCATTGTCTCTACAACAATTAATGTGAATTCGTAATACATGGTGTGGATGAATATTTATAGCAAGAACTTTTACAGCAAACAGGTGGTTTAACTATCTACAATGTGCAACACACTACTGACGGGTGTTATCTTCTCCCCAAACTCTTTCACCAGGACTGCACGGATACCATTTCATGTCTTTGTGGGCAGTAATTTTGATGTTTATGCATGAATCAAAGGGAGCATTTTAAGTGATGCCATAAATAATGGTTTTAAGAATGTGCTTTAATTTTATTGAATATCATCTGATTAGCAATTTTGTTTTTGTTTTAGTCTTGTGAATATTTATGCTAACAAAAATGAGTATAGTAATTTCCAAAGGAAATATTGTCCATCTGGGTTTCCTGGTGTCAGGATAGATGACCTGCCCTGTTCTTTGTTCAAAGGATTGTGGGTGGCTTTCCTATGGAAACATGTCCAGACTGACCCACCTGTGACCAGCATGTGGTGTGCTGAGGAGGAGGAAATCTGTAGAAGGTCCCCAGTCAGCATTTTCTCCCCAGTGACTATGGGCAAGAAGCCTGGACTGCCCAGCATGGTGGCCTTGGTTCCTTTGAACTCTCATTGTCTTATTCATTCCAGTTCAGGCAAACTTATGATTGGACTGAGTGCGTGGTGATCTGGATCCTACCCCATCACTGCCAGTGTCCGTCATTTCTCATCTTGAAGTCATTCTGTATGTTCTGTACACTCAAGTTATGGTTTGGTGTTTGTGGATCTCTGAGTGTTCAGCATATCAAATAATTTAAAGATAGCTAATGCAATTTAGTTCTCATCGAATCCTTGAAGTGCTAGTCGAACTTTTATTATTTTCCCAATGTCAAGTTCTATGAGATTTTAAGTCTCTGCCTTAGAGTTTTACAGTTATCATGGTAGATGTTCTCAGGCTCCTCTCTACCCTAAGTCCCTATGCTCACGGTCATTGGTTTTATCCCACATCCATGAAAACAAGCTTTAAATGATTTTCATCCCAAAATTTACTTATGGTTTTTTTGTTTTGTTTTATTTTCTGAAATTGGATTTCACTCTAGTCCAGGCTGACCTGTAATTAACTATGTAGTCTCAGCATGGCCTTGAACTCATGGTGATCCTCCTACCTCTGCATCCCCAGTGCTGGGATTAAAGGCGTGTGCCACCATGCCCGGCTATTTCTGTTGTGTGTGTGTGTGTGTGTGTGTGTGAGCGCGCGCGCGCACATATGCACAGAATATGGGCTAAGTGAGTGCTCAAAATTCCTGGCTTGAACCTCCATAATTCCCATCTTTCTCTCCACATAGACAGAGACATATGTATATGCAGATCTCTTAGAAGGATAGAAATCCTACATAAATTTATTCACAAAAAATTAAAGTAATTACAGATAAATTGAGTACACATTTATATTGTCTTCTCTCTCTCTCTCTTGGTTTTGTTTTGGTGGCCTAAGAATGTTTAAAGAAAGCTCTTAGTTGCAGCCACGGTCAGCGCCCATGCTCGCTGGACTTCTGCACAGTATGCCAGCAGATCTTGGAGTGGTCAGCAGCATAGGAAATGAAGCTGTCCTCCCATCTTATGGTCCACCTTCCTTGTTGTTGTCTTCTCCACTCTTGCAGAGGCTCAGCACTGCTCTTCCTGCTGTCCTTAGCTGCAGACACCAATCTCACCAAGGTGTGAAGGGAGTGGGTTGCATTGCTGGGAGAGTGGACACCAAAGGCGCAAAGAAAGATGGGCAGCAGACAGCCGGTGCTGGGAGAGAACATGGGCACGTGGCATAGCAAGGCCTTGTTGTCTTTCTCCACTGGCATGCTTCTGCTGGGCCCAAGTAGCAGTGTGACCACATGGAAAAGAAACCAAAAATGAGCCAGAGGTGCTCAAAACCAATGCCCCCAGTGTACAGCTTGTGGAAGAACTGGCTCCTTCTTTGGAGGTGGTGATGAAAGCACTCCAAATGTGCAAGTGCTGCACGTTCTGTGTGAGGCTGCTAACTGTGGTCCAGCCATCTGCCACTTCTTCTAGGAGAGCTGTCACTAAACCACTCAAAGTATCCTGTCATGCCAGTGCTGGTCCCCATTTGTGGTAAGGCATGGAACAGTGCCTTCACCAAGTCCTGGCCTGCACGCACCAGGAACTTGAACTTTTGACAGTTCAGTCCTTTTGCTTTGGAAAGTAAAAGAGGCAGACTGCACAAACACAAGGTCCTCTCGCTCTTTCTTCTGTAATGGAAGTATCCATGGATACTTTGTCATAGTTATATTGCTATCTTCAGAAATATATTTTAGGTTTATTACCATTTTACAATGACAAGCTCCTGTTTTTTAATTTTTTTTTTTTATACCACGGCTCAAATGTTAAAAAATAAATTTTAGGATTGCAAATGTCTTAGCTCTAAACAGCAGAGGAAAAGTAATTGGGAGAAACCTGAGGTGAGAAAGTGTGAACATTTCTAACGGAAATCACGCTTGTTCTACCGCTAAGCAATCTCTGCTGTATCAACAAACAGCCAATCAATATATTTTATGTTTCAGGCCAGGAATGAGTTTTCTTTTTTGTTTTTATTTATTTATTAATTATATGTAATGTTGCTTTCTAGGAAAAATAACTTGGTGCTTCTCATAAATCCATAACTGTTAAGTTTTAATATAGCATTGCTGATAGAAGTGATTTCCAAGAGCTTATATATTTCTCCCTCAGTCTAGGTCAGGGACTGTGCCGAGGCTCCAGGGGTACCCTGCTCAGCGGATGCTCAGTGACATGCAATGACCATTAACCTCACTGCATTCTCCTCTATACTTTGCATTACCCATGAGTCACTATCACCAACTACAATGTGTTTGTCACGCAAATTGTTCTATTGTATTAGTTATGGAATAATGATGAGGGGAAAGTCTCTATATGATAAGAATAGACACAGATCTTCACTGGTGAATAATTTTGATCCACATTTGGTTGGATCCCATACAGAATATGCTGCCACTGAGGGCATGATGTGGTGGGAACATAAAGAATAAACTGCCGGGCGTGGTGGTGCATGCCTTTAATCCCAGCACTTGGGAGGCAGAAGTAGGAGGATCGCCAAGAGTTTGAGGCCGCCCTGAGACTACATAGTGAATTTCAGGTCAGGTCAGCCTGAGCTAGAGTGAGACCCTATCCCCAAAAACCAAAAAAAAAAAAAAGAGCAAGAAAAAGAAAAAAAAAAACTATTATCCATGACTTTCTTTCTTTTTTAAAAAAACAGCTTTTATCTATTTATTTATTTAACAGAGAGAAGGAGGGAGAGAGAGAAAGAGAATGGGTGTGTACCGGGGCCTCCAGCCACTGCAAACAAACTCCGGACGCATGTGTCACCTTGTACATCTGGCTAACATGGGTCCTGGGGAATTGAACCTGGGTCCTTTGCAGGCAAATACCTTAACTGCTAAGCCATCCCTCCAGCCCAACTTTCTATTCATGGGATTTTCCCCCTATTTTATGACATTCTCACTGAGTGAATGAAGGAACTGTACATCTAAAAGATTTTCTTTTGGAGAGGGATGGTTTGTCTGCTCAGTGACTTGTGTGAAATTCAGAAAGCCAAACTTCTGCCTCCTTTTCTGATCCGCCTTGTATTTCTGTCAATTTGATGATGAATAAAATGCATCACTTGTCAACACAAAACATAATTTTTCTCAATCAGTCTTTTATAAATAGAGAACAAAATTGGCATGTTCTGGTTTAGAAGTTCATTAGCGAATGGTGGTTTAAAGGAAATATTAGAGACTAGAGGCAAGAAAATTCTAAAGGTTAATCTTATACAGCTTTTATTGCCCATGACCACAGGTCATTCACAGATAAGTCACTTAGTAAAAGGTGACTTAGTGGTCAAGGCACCTACCTGCCAAGCCTAAGAATGCTTGTTCAAATATCTAGATCCCACATATAGCCAGACACAAAAGTGATGGAAGCGTGCAATGTTGCACATGTGCAAAAGGGGGCACACATGTCTAGAATTCTTTTACAGGCTGCAAAGGCCCTGGCATGCCCATTCTCTCTTTGCCTCTTCCTCTCTTTCTCTGTCTCTCTCTCTCTCTCTGTCTCAGATTTAAAAAAAAAAAAACAAAACAAAAAAAAAAAAAAAAACGTGTACTTGTGTGAATAATGCATAGGGCTCTCATGGAGACTTGCTCGAATGAAATAACTCTCCAAAGATACATATGCTCTCCATAAAACATGATAATGTAAGTCATCTAACTATGAAATATCAAATACATATAAAATGATTTGCTTATATTAAGACATAGAAATCATGTTCCACTAGTAAATATTTAAAAATCACTATTTACCTGACACATATAAAGAAAACATAATGCTTGAAGGTCGCAACAAGAAAAAAATAATAACCCTTCAGATGTGAAGGAAAAAATTCCAAAGGAGGCTAGAACAGCTCCATGGATAATTAATTTTCTTCCCCAGGTAAATGCTCGACTTCTGGTTTAGGAGACAAAATGCATAGGAACAGGGTGGTTTGGAGCAGGGACAGAGTGGCAGTGACCAGCTGTGAGCCAGATCTGAGGTAAAGAAGCCCCAGGACTTGCAGAACCCTGCGATGTGTTGAAGGACACCTCCATGTGGAATCTACGAGTCTCCACTAGCTGTGTGTGATCTGCTGAAAGTATGCTGCATGGTGAACTGAGGACTAGGAACAATCCCTATCCTTGCAGTTTAAAAGAAAATACAATTATGTGTTCCCACCTCATTCATAAACCCCAACCAAGATCTTCAATATGATTAAAATACTCTTAAACAACTACATAACAACTCACAGAGGATTCATGCAAAGAATTTACCACATCAGCCGCCCCATTATTTAACACATAATGAACTTGTCCCTGGAAGTCTGTGTGTAGAAGCAGAACCATCTCAGAGACAAATTAAATTTTCACTTCAAAATAATCGCTGATCTCAATATACTTTATCATTCCAATTTTTCTTCTGAAATATTGGATTTTCAAGGCCTTTTAGATACACTGCCTTTCTTCAAAGGAATCTCTCTTCTATAGAAAACATGTTTACTTAATACTGTGGGGTGAAGTGATAGCTGTAATGAAAAATCCATTTGGAAGGCACGAGAAGGAGATGACTATCAGGAGGGAACTGATGGACAATCACAGTTCTCTCTATCCTTTCCAAAGGCCTGCACTGCTAGTCCACATTTTCGCTGATAGTCATGAGTAGATTGAGCAGTGGTGTTTAGATTTCTGATAATGACCTTTTTGTCAAAAGCATTTCATGGGCTGGAGAGATGGCTTGGTGGTTAAGGCGCCTGTCTGCCAAGCCTAAGAACGCTGGTTCCAATCTCCAGGTCCCACCTTTAACCAGATGCAAAAAGTGATGCAGGGGTGCAATGCTGCACTTCCTCAGAAGGGGGTATATGCATCTGGAGTTCATTCACAGCAGCTGAGATGCCGCTAGTGTACCCATTCTCTCTCTCTCTCTCTCTCTCTCAATTTCTCTAGCTCTCTAGCTCTCTCTTTCAAAAAAAAAAAAAAAAAGTATTTCATGTCACAGTGTTTGTAGACTGAGATAATATGGTAGGGACAGAAACACACGCTAGGTCAATTAAGAGCCCAAAAGAGGACACTGTGTGTTCCTTGTCAGGGAGCACATTACAGTATATGTTCAATGGATATTATTCAACTATTAATAGAAAGATATCCCCAAAGGCCAATGCCTAGTGGTTCATTAGAGAATTATCCCAACACATGAAAAGCTTTTTAATAATCACATGTGATATAAAAATAAGGTGCTCATGTAGTCTCCATCTCTAGACATACCCTGGCAAGGAAGGTGTGTCCAGACATACCTGTTGAGTTTTTTGATGCCCTATGCAAAACGTTTTTTTTTTTTTTTTAATTGCTTATTCTTAGTCCTCTGAATATATGGCCAACAAATCTTCTCATTTAACTCTTTAGATGGTTGAAAACTTGAAATCAGAATGTTGCCTAACCTGTTTTCTCTGTGACAGGAAAAATAAATCAAATTTCAGTGTACAACTTCTTCAAAAATGTGTTTTCCATTACTGTGGTCATTTTGCTACTGTGTTAATTTTTTAAAAAATACTTTATTTGTTTATTTATTTATTTGTTTATTCATTTGCGAGAGAGCGCGAAAGACAGAATCAAATAAAGAGATAATGGGCATACCAGGACCTTGATCTACTGCAAACGAAGTCCAGATGTATGCACCACCTTATTCATCTGGCGTTATGAGTGTACTGGTGAATTAAACTTGGGTCCTTAGTCTTTGCAGGCAAGTGCCTTAACCACTAAGTCATCTTTCCAGCCCCTATTTTTTTATACTTTAAGATTGTGTCAGTGTTAAGAAATGAATCTGAACTAGAAGGTATGCATTTTATTTGACCATGTTTCTCCCAAGCTAGTAGTGGTTTTCATTTTTCACATGTTATTTTGAGTTTTATATAATGTTTTCAAATATCTAAGAGTAGTTGTCATGGGTCATTTCATTGTTACCGCTTTCTGGCTTTTCTTTTACTATTGACTGATATGAGAAGGCAGAGGCCAGGGACTCTTGTCTTGGCTTCCCATTTGTAGCATCTGAGGTTCTGGAAATTGTGCCTCCATATACTGACCTTTCTGAGCTGTATGGAGTCCTAACAGCAGACAACTTTGTAACTTCTGTTAGATTTATTTCCTTACACATAGCTTGAGGCGAATGTAAGATATATGTCTCCATTATTTCCACACTAGGAAATACAATATTTCTAGGACCAAGAAAAGACCGGGGACAGCCATCTCAGTGTTTTAGGCAGACGTCAGTTCTCCACCAAAGGCCCTTAGATAGATTGTTACCATGGGAACGTGATCAATTCTTCCTGCCAAGTTGGCTGTCAGTATTGTTTGAATCTAATTTGTGGATATTTGTGTGCCTAGACTCATTAAGATAATTTTCAACTGTCAGTGTTAATCAACATATAGAAATAATTTAAGTAATCTGTCCTACATGAAAACCAAAACTGCCCAGCCACTTTTACCTCTTAAAAGATGACTATTAACACTAAAGAAGTGTTCCAGAACTTAACTGCGAATATTTTATTTTTCTTTTTTTTTCTTCAATTATTCTCAACTTGAAAATTTGAAAATAACGCTTAACAAACCTGCAAGTTGTGGGAAAATTCTATATCTTTACAAGTGAATGGAACTAGTGGAATATTTCCTTGGAAAATTCATCTTTAAAAAAATTTTTTTTAAGTTTATTTATTTTTGGAGAGAGACACAGAGAAAGACAGACAGAGAGGGAGAGGGAGACAGATAGAGATGGGCGCGCCAACAGTCTCTCAGCTGCTGTGAACGAAATCCAGATGTGTGCGCCATCTTGTGGTCAAGTGTGGCACTGCGCCCTTGCGTCACTTTGCATCTGGCTAAACGTGGGACCTGGAGATTGGAACTGGGTTCTTAGGCTTAGCAGGCAGGTGCCTTAACTGCTAAGCCCGGAAAATTCATCTTTGATGCTAACAGACATTATAACTTTAGGTCTAAGAAGAGCAAACATCTGGGCCTATATATTTTCTTTAAAATATATTTAAAATATATTAAAATATATTTAATATTACTTCTTTTCCATTTGCTAAAATTTTTACCTAGTACCTATGCTCTGGTCAGCAGCCTTAGTGGGCTGACAGTTGTGTTTTGCAGACAGCCACCAACATATCTCGGTGGGTATGCTCTGTACTCTTGTTACTAATGCAACGGGTTCAAGGGAACCCTGGCTTGGTTGTCCTCTTGCTAGCCAAACAACCTTTGTCATTTCTTCTGTATTGCACTTGCCAGCTTTACTTGTTGAAATGTATGGCCCTTAGAGATGTAGACAATTTGATATGCAGTCCAAAACAAAACAGAGCTATTTTGTAAAACCAAAAAAAAAAAAAGAAAAAGAAAAAAAAAAAAAGATGAACATTTATTTTTAGAAAATGAGCACACACTTTTTTTTCTGGTTTTATTTATCTTTCTTCTCTAAAAGTCCTTATGTAATGATTTTAAAGAGCTATTCAAATGATAAACATTTCATGAATGAAAGCAGGGTTGAATGGGTGAGTGTAGAGTAGTGTGGTAGTTTGAATAGATGGCCCCCAATATATTCAGTGTTTTATTAGTTTGTTGTTTGCATCTTCAACCACCTGGCTGGAGGCAATGTCACTGGGTGGATCTTAGGGTCCAGCCCTAAAGTGTGGTGGTGGGTTTGAGATTTCAATCTAAAGATATGCAAAGTGTGCTAGTTGGAGTTCCTGAGGTATGTTGTGCTATTTGGCTTTTGACTTGTGGCTTTTCTCTCTGTGTTTGGTCCTGTGAAAGCAGGCCAGCTTCTTCTGCCATTATGGAACTTCCCCTGGATCTGTAAGCTATAATAAATCCCTTCCTCCATAACTGTGCCTGGTCTGGAAGTTCATCTCAGTGAACCTGAAGCTGTCTGCTACAGAGGTTGGTACTGAGAGTCGGGTGAGATAAACCTAACCATGTGGATTTTTGTCTTTTGGAACCTTTGTTTTTGAGGAACTGGCATGGGCTTCGTGCTTGCAATTGAAGACACCTTATGGAGTGGTAAGCCAAGTATTATGGGTTATTTTGATGAGAGTTTGAGAATGCTTAGTGAAAACAGTATTGGACTTTGGGGCTTGACTTATGAGCTTTCTAAAGGGAAGGAAAGACTGCAGAGGACTTTGTTGGAACTGGGCTACTGGCATAAGGGCTGGCTGCGTTCTGCTGCGCAGGCTTAGAGAATTTGATTAAGGTTAAATTTGTAATGGACTGATGTGCTTGGCTAAAGATATTGGACTGAGAGATTTAAGATTTTAAGTTGGAAAACCTCAAGCAAGTTAAAATTAGAGGCACTGAGACTGGTTTTAAATTACTGAAGCTGCTATTGTCAACATATTAGCAACCTTAAGGAAGATGGCCCAACTGCTTTACATCAAAACAATGGAGAAGATGCCTGAGAAAAGACTGTTAGAAATGCAAACTCTTTTGGAAAGAGTTGACTGGAGAAGGAACCTACTTTTCAAGGTTATGATTTATTTCGTCCCTGAATTAAGAATATGGCTGTATCCTGCACACTTGGTATTAGTTTTGGAGGCATGAAAAATGTGTGGAGTGGTCATGAATTGCACATGGTTCCAGGAGCCACTGCTGAGATGTGGCATAAGGTAGGGCATGATGCCCTGATAGGCTGAGAGCCTTTGGAAGATGGACTGTGGTTGGATGGAGACCTGAAGATGTTTTGGATATACCAGGACTGTGCAAGGGCTACCATGGAGTGCACTGCTGGCCTGGGATGGAAGTTTTCCCTGCCTACTCTTCCCAGCTGAGGGGCCGAATTGGAAAATCTGGAGACTGTCAGTCTCTGGTTGTATTGCACTTGAACTGCAGAAGTTTGATGGTTGCTTGATGGTGGTTGAGTTTCCATTGTTCTAGTTTCCCCTTGCTGTGCCTTATACCATTTAAAAATGTTTACTCTGTGCCTTTACATGTTGAAAGTATTTAACTGGTTTGATTTTACAGGACTCACTATCTTAAGTTGGTCAAGACTATGGGGACCTTTGAAATTGGACTGAATACAATTTACAATGTGTGATGTTTAGGAATCTATTGGGGGCCAGAGGTGGAATATGTTATTTTAAATAGATGGCCCCCAATATATTCAGTGTTTTATTAGTTTATTGTTTGCATCTGTAGCCACCTGGCTGGAGACAATGCCACTGGGTGGATCTTAGGGTCCAGCCAGCCCTAAGGTGTGGTGGTGGGTTTGAGATTTCAATCTAAAGATATGCATAGTGTGCTTGTGCTGTGCTGTGTGGCTTTTGGCTTGTGGCTTTTCTCTCTGTGTTTGGTCCTTTGAAAGCAGGCTAGCTTCTTCTGCCGTTATGGAACTTCCCCTGGATCTGTAAGCTATAATAAATCCCTTCCTCCATAACTGTGCCTGGTCTGGAAATTCATTTCAGCAAACCTGAAGCTGTCTGCTACAAGTAGTCATATTACAGTTTATAAATACAGGGATTTTAGACTCATTTACTAAGAACAAGCGAGCACTCCTTTTATGGCTTTGAGGAAATGTCAGCAACAACCAATGATATTTTTTTGTTTTTCTTTCTTTAATTTAATTTATTTATTTGAGAGAGAGAGAGAGAGAAGGGACACACCAGGGCCTCCAACCACTGCAAACGAACTCCAGATGCATGCTCCCCCTTGTGCATCTGGCTTACGTGGGTTCTGGAGAATCAAACTGGGGTCCTTAGGCTTTGTAGGCAAGCACCTTTACCATTAAGCATCTCTCCAGCCCCCAATGACATTCTTGAGCTTCACAGTTTTTGATATGTTCAGCTGTTAGTGTTTTGTGTCTACTTGGTTTGCCATATTGTTCTTCATGAAGCATAAGCCTGACAAAAGTAGGCTGAACATGCTTCTAGAAAGGTGTAAAATGAGATCATAATTGCTCCTTTATTTAAAAAGCATTAATTCCCTCCACTCACTCAATGAAATTTGTCAAGCACATACTATGTATATGACAGACTCTGTGTTAGGCAGTGATATGCAAACCAGCCTTTTCCTACCTTGTAGAAGCTAACTTATCGGGTAATCTTAAATGCATGTACAGTGCTGTGCTGTTGCTGCTCTGAAGAATGGCAGGTTGCCATGAGAACAAAGATGGAGGATGTCCATCAGGGTACTTTCAGGGTAATTAGAATAGCACTATGACTGAAAGGATGAAAGTCAACTTGTTCCATGAAAAGAGTGACACCTTAGGGAATGGGCAGGGCACAAACAGAGTTTTCTAAGAGTACCAAAGAGACATGGTAGAGAATGAGAGAATGAGGCTGTTCAAGTGACCATCCTGGGTCGTGCTGCCTGGTTAAGCAACTAACAGATTTGGCCGTTTCCTTCTGATCATAAAAGGATGGAAAGACAAAGTTAGATCTGTGTATTTAAATACCTCTCCTAGTGCTATAAAAATGTAGTAAGATTGAGTGTTGCTCTACTAAGTCACATAGGCTCTTATAAATATTTTAAATATGTCAACCAACCAGTCGAGAATTCTATTTGAGTAACAGTGTGTCCACAGAAGGATCTAATTGGATTGAGGTTTTGAATATTACAAGCAGAAACATAAATTGCTTCAGACAATTTATGATTGTGGGATGTTATTTTCCATACTGAAAGCATAGCTTTCTTCATAGTGTTGTCCGGACCACTGGGCGTGTTAGTGAATCACAACCCCCCACGTGACTGTGCAGGCCTACTGGGGTACAGATGGAAGGACGGGATCAGATTGCACTAGGGACAGGTAGGGGCTTGGCTTCATGCAGCCTTGGCCAAAATCCCGTACCTCTATGAAGGATCTGTATGGATGGAGAATCTACACATGTTGAAAGAAGCTATACAAGTTCCTTCACTCTCTGCTGTGACCAAAACCTGACAGGAAGCACATTAAAGGAATGTGTTTTTTATTCCAGCTTACAGTTTTGAGGGAATACAAGGAAAATAAATGCCAATTTCAGGATTTGAGAAGTGGCACCGCACGTGGAAGAGGTTTCTTTTTGGTAAGCTTACTTACACTTACCACGTGCTGTTTATCTGGGATGGGTAACAGTTTTCCTTATTTGTGTACACAGTTCACTGAAAGGTTCATGTTCCTTATTCCCATAACCACTACTACCCATGAAGATAAAGAGATACAGAAAAGGGTATGAGTGTAGCAGTATCTGAGCTCACATCTGCACCTTTTGCCTTCCATCTTCGAACTACACAGAATATAGAAGACCGGCCTTGTAACTGCCAGTGGCTTCCATCCTAACAGGTAACATCATGGTGCAATTGACTAGGCTTCCTTTTATTTTTATTTTTTGAGGCAAGCCCAACAGACTGCCTTTTATTTTATGTAAGAGTGAGAAGAATGAGAGAGCGTGAAAAAGAGAATTGGCCCGCCACTGGCCTCCACACACGTGCACCCCCTTATGTGCATGTGCCACCTGTGCCCTTGCATCACTGTGTGTCTGGCGAAAGTGTAGACTTGTAGAGTCGAGTATGAGATCTTAGGCTTTGCAGGCAAGTGCTTTAACTGCTAAGCCATCTCTCAGCCCTGGGCTTTGTTTTGGAAAAAAGATATTATATAAACTAATACAGGATT
This sequence comes from Orientallactaga bullata, assembly GCA_004027895.1. Taxonomy (NCBI): domain Eukaryota; kingdom Metazoa; phylum Chordata; class Mammalia; order Rodentia; family Dipodidae; genus Orientallactaga; species Orientallactaga bullata. The sequence continues at coordinate 65,286 of PVKW010005789.1, forward strand.
GCCTTTTCAAACAGACTCTTAGGAAAAGTGGGTGGGACTTCTGCTATTAACAGTCTGCCTTCTTGGGAAGCATGGAAAATAAGAGACAGCAGTTAATGATCTTCAGTCATGGAGGGCACTGCATCACTTATGTACACGTTCAACCTACCAATAGCTGTGAGAGGCATACAGCTTCTGTCCCTTAGTAATCAATGAGAAACAAGGACTGGAGGGATGGCTTGGCAGTTACGGCATTTGCCTACAGAGACAAAGGACCCAGGTAAGGCAGATGCACAAGGGGGCGTATGCATCTGGAGTTCATTGGCAGTGGCTGGAGGCCCTGGTGCACCCATTCTCTCTCCCTCTTTCTCTGTCAAATAAATAAATAAATAAGAAACATAATTATTACAGACTGTAAAATCAACATGTGATGTCATATAAGAAATGAGAAAAGATTTTCATATCTCTTGACTGTAGATTAGGACCGGTCTCCACATAGTGTGACTTATTTTAAACTGATGCTTATGGTTTGTTTTTAAAATTTATTTTAAGGTGTCCTTGTAAAATTATAATTCTTGATATTAGTTGCTTATCTTAAGTTTTATTTTATAGTTTTCATATGGGGGTGTAATGTATTTTATCATAATCTCTTCCCATTAGCTTGTCTTGTTCCCTCTCTCCTGTCCCTCTTCCTCTAAACCTTTTCTTTTGGCCAGCCAGCCCTTCTTTGATGGTTTTTAATTTTGTTCTCCTTTCTTGAAAATTGAATGATTAAATGAAAGAGTGACAATAAGCAAGCATTTTAAGCATGAGACTGTGACATGGTGAGAAGGCGGCTGTTGTAAAACAGTAAGCAATGGCAGGGCAATTGAAGGAGCAGGAGGAATGCACTTTCCTGTAGGTATGAAGGTGGTTATAAGGTGTCCGGAGATTTAAAAGCCTCCTGAATTCAGGGACAGACGTTGGGTGAGAAGGACATGCTAGACAGAGGATAGGGAAACATGAAAGCCTCAAGGGTGTGTTCAAGTAACAGCACAAGGAGCTGCTATGGCAGAGCAGAGACACACTAGCCAAGAAGAGGCTCTACAGACTGTGGAGAACTCTACACAATGCACAGGATGGGCATTTTCATCTGGACAGGAGTGGGAGAGCTTAATCAGAGAAATGACAGGATTCCACTGACAAGCCAACGTTAGCTTTCTGGCCTCTGCTGAGCCATGGAGGCCTTTGAAAAGGACATTACATGACTTAGCGGTTAAGGCACTTGCCCACACAGCCAAAGGACCCAGGTTCGACTCCCTAGAGCCCATATAAGACAGAGGCATAAGGTGTCATATGCGTCTAGAGTTTATTTGCAGTGGTTAGAGGTCCTGGTACACCATCCTCTCCCTCCCTCCCTCTTACCCCCCACATAATACATAAATAAGAATAAAACATAAAAGGTCATCCCCACAGGAAAGAAATGTTGAGGTATTCAATAGTGAGGTGAGGATGGAGGAAGCAGGTGGGCAGAGTTGGTTTATTGTACTTTTGGAAAGATATTAACTTAATTTTATTGATAAATAGGGCATAAATTTGTGTGATTCAAAACTCAAACCTGCTCATAATATGTTTTTTTTTTTGGGGGGGGTTGCAAGGTAGGGTCTCACTCTGGTCCAGACTGACCTGGAATTAACTATGTAGTCTCAGGGTGGCCTCGAACTCTCGGCGATCCTCCTACCTCTGCCTCCCGAGTGCTGGGATTAAAGGCGTGCGCCACCACGCCCGGCTTCATAATGTGGTTTTTAAGAAGTCACAGCAACGTCTCTGTGATTGCATTTTATTAAATTTCTATTGATTCTTACAGTTATACTGACATGCTATATTGACATACAAATATGCTATGTGGGGGGTGTGTGTTAATGTCAGTGAACAGAGGAAGATATGAAATGGATTAAGCTTATGTTCCTCATCTTACTCAGACATATTTGCATATCATGTAAACTGTGTTGCAGTTTGATATTTTAAATATCTGTTTATATTATAAGGGTAGAACCAAATATATACTTTTTAAATATTTGTTTTCATTTATGTATTTGAGAGAGGTAAAGAAAGAGGTAGATAGAGAGAGAATGGGCACTCCAGGGCCTCCAGCCACTGCAGATGAACTCCAGATGCATGCACCACCTTTTGCATCTGGCTTACATAGTTACTGGGGAACTGAACCTGGGTCCTTAGGCTTTGCAGGCAAGTGCCTTCACTGCTAAGCCATCTCTCCAGCCTCCAAATACATTTTATAAAAATTCAGACCTCAAGTATGAGGGATAGAAAGACATAAAATGATAACTTTAAGTAACTGGAAGATGAGAGTCACTTGTCTTTGGGATAATTGTTTCTTCAGCCCATATCCCAGGAATATAGGAAGAGACCATAGCCAGATGTCCAGCACCTACAGAACAACAAGTATATAGTGGAAATCCAATATATTTTTTAAATTTTTATTTATTTATTTGCAAGCAGAGAGAAAGACAGAGAGAGAGAGAGAGAGAGAGAGAGAGAGAGAGAAGAGAGACCGACAGAGAGAGAATGGGCATGCCAGGGCCTCTAGCCACTGCAAACAAATTCCAGACACATGTGCCACTTGTGCATCTGGCTTACGTGGGTCCTAGGGAATCGAACCTGGGTCCTTTGGCTTTGCAGGCAAACACTTTAACCGTTAAGCCATCTCTCCAGCCCATGGAAATCCAATATTTACTGATGATTGACAGATAGTTGAACAAATATTGTACAAATTATGTAGAGCAGAATTCAAGTCGCAAAGACAAACTTGTTTTCATAAATATTCGATATTACGTTGGTCTGATTTATTTATTTATTCATGGCTTTATTTTCCAGTCCTGGGAAATGAGCCTCGCATGGCAAATGGGCTAGGCAAGTACTCCACCAATCAGCTGTTTCCCAGCCTTCTTTTTATTCTCTGAGTTAGGACTTCACTCAGCTGCTCAAGTAGGCTCTGAACTTGTGATGCTCCTTCCTCATCCTTCCAAGTAGGTGGGACTCTAGTCCTGCATTACATGGACCAGCTACTTGTAATGTTTTGGAAAAATAATTGTAAGCTATTTGCCAAAAAAGATTAATATAGAACACTGCTTATAGAGAATGTTACACATGTGGAAGAAAACGTATGAATATTCACACACCTAGAAACAACTGAAAAAAAAAAAGAACAGGTAAGAATTTTAATAGTAGTTACATGTTGGTGTTGATCAAGGATGACTAATTTTACTGTAGAATTTTATGTGTTTTCATTTGTTTAGCATAAAAATGTATGAAGAGGAAAGCACAGAAATAAGGGATGTGGTATTTTTTCCCTAACCTGTTAAAGGACAGATACAAAGAAAATTTGTTCAAGTGTCAACAGAGGGACGAGTCTCCCTCTTCTTAGAAGATCCCTGGGACAGACTACCAGGAAATATTGGAAATCGCTACCTCTGAGACGTATCACTTGGCAGGTGGGGTAGGCCGCAGCCATGGGGACTCCTGTCACGTGGTCTCATTTGCAGGTCTGCAGGGTGTTAATCATGGTGTGGAAACAGAACCCTGTCAACAAATCTGTGAGATGCGCTTGCCGGCTTTCTCTGATTTAACTGATTTACCTTCCCCTCTACAAAATATGCCACCTTTATCCTTCATCAGATTTCCTGAAGGTTAGCTGTACCAATGACCCACACTTAACAAGATGTCTTGGAGTACTTTCTCCATCAAATCAAATAGGCCCAACTCATTGTTCTTGGGCCATATAGATTATATAAAATACATGTGCTGTAACGTGTCTAGTGACTCCTATGTTAGTAGACATATAATTGTTCACTCATTTTTCTTTATTGCTGATAATGACATTCCAGATAGCCCTCCTTTTTTTTTTTTTCCCAGAGGTAAGTTTTGGGATGGTTTTCTCATGTCAGAATTACTGAGTGAAATATCACTTGAACTCTAACTTTGTTCATTCATTCAACAAACTGCTTTTTTTTTTTTTTTTGCAATGATGCCAGGTTGGTTCAGGAACTATATATATAGTCATGAGAAAAAGTCCTATTTCCTGAACTTTTTCATATTTTTGGTCAATACAGAAATGAATAAATAAGAATAACTTGCATGTGCATGCATAGAAATATGAGAGGAAGAGACATATTGGGAGTGTTAAGTAACTGTGCACCCTGAATAATAGTGAAACAGAAAAGGGTTTGCACATGAGCAGTGAGCATTTGCTAAACCCAGGGTGCCCAAACGAGTTTAGCTTAAAAAAGACTGAGGGGCTGGAGAGATGGCTTAGCGGTTAAACGCTTGCCTATGGAGCCTAAGGACCCCGGTTCGAGGCTCGATTCTCCAGTACCCACGTAAGCCAGATGCACAAGGGGGTGCATGCATCTGGAGTTCGTTTGCAGTGGCTGGAGGCCCTGGCACACCCATTCTCTCTCTCTCTCTCTACCTGCTTATTTCTGTATCTCTCTCTCTCAAATAAATAAATAAATAATAAAAAAATATTTAAAAAAAAAGACTGAGAACAATCTGTATAAATACAAAATGTGACTTTATTGTATAATATATTCCATTCTTGGGTCTATAAATGAAGTATCATTGAGAAAAGAAAAAAGAAGAGTTGTTTTCATGGGCCAAGAGCACACAGTGAATGATATGGGACATTCTGATGCAGAGGTAGCCAGGGGTCTGGGAAGTGATTCCAGTGCAGACAAAGTTGAGATAGATAGCATGAATTTTGATTTTCCTCTGGGAGTAATGGGCACCCCACTGGAGTATTATGAGCAGGAAGGAAACAAAATATGACTTGTATTTCAAATCTACTGGAAGGCAGATACAGTGACCCATCCCTGTAGCCTCAGCACTTGAGAGGTGCAAGCAGGAGGACACAGAGGCTCTAAGCTTCATAGTCAGCCCATCTCAGCAAAGAAACAAGCACAACATCAAATGACTGTACCTAACACAGGGCTGAGGCCAAAGCTGCCTTTTAGCAGAAGGCAGACTAATGGCAGTCATACTGAAGACAGGACCCTCAGGGGAAGCCAGGAGTGTCGAGAAAGCAAAAGCAAGTGGTGTTTTGGATTAAGTGCTTTCAAAACATAGTTAAAGGAGATAGATGGCTTAGCAGTTAAGGCATTTTCCTGAGAAGCCAAAGGACCAAGGTTAGATTTCCCAGTACATACATAAAGCCAAATGTACAGAATGGCCCATGTGTCTGGATTTTGTTTGCAGTGGGCAGAGACCCTGGCACACCCATTCCCTCATCTCTCTGTCTCTCCCTTTCTCCCTCTTTCTCTTCTCTATATCTCAAATAAATAAAGAAAATGTTTTTAAAAGCATAGAAGACTGAATCACTGGGAGATATTTGAAAATATCTAATAAGGAGGTTTGGGCATATCGTTGCATTGGGTATGTTGCTAGATACAGCCAGTGTGCCTCCAAAATAATTTTATTCAGTCACTCTTTTGCCAGAAGCTTATCAAATTCCCCTTCCCAAATCCTCAAAAACAATTAATTCTGATTCATTTCTTTGCCTGTGTATGATGCCTGACATATAGCAAGAATTGGATAATTATCTCACAAATTAATGAATGATTTTAAATTATTATTCTAATGCTTACAAGTATTGACTTCATTGTCTTGAATGGCCTTGTAGGAACTTCAAGAGATTTTCATGTTATTAGAAATTTGTATTTTTCATAAGTTATATCCCTTGTGATACTGGATTTTCTCCATTTTTATGAATATGTGAGTGTTCTTTATGTGTTTTGAATATTATACCTTGAAATATGTATGTAACAGTATGTTCTTTTAAAACCTCCTGTTCCCTTTTTTGGGATCGATTGTCACTTTTTACCTCATGCTAGCTTCAAACTTGTCATCCAGTTGTCTCAGCCTCTACCTATGCTGGATCTCAGGTGTGCACTATCACACCTATCTTTTACTTAAAAAAAAAATACTTTACTTTTTTTTTTTATTATTATTCTATCATGTTCTAGATAGATAACGTATAATTTTCCACACTTACTTTTGGGTTTATTTTAGGGAAATTGGATGTTTCCTATCCATTATACTCATTGTTACTATTTTCCCATATAAGTAGCTTTACAGGGAGTAAACAGAAGACTTAAATGTAGTTAAGGGCAAGCTATTCCCTGAATCTCCCCATTGAGCTCCTTCCATAGAGAGCTGTCAGGTTCCACAGGTATGATTCACCACCTAAGGATGAACGAAGCAAAGCAGTACAATATGCAAGACAATAGAGGTGTGCTGTTTGAAGTGTGAGCATAGTTTTATTTAAGATTAAAACCTTTTATGCAGGGCTGGAGAGATGGCTTATTGGTTAAGGCATTTGCCTGCAAAACCAAAGGATCCCAGTTCAATTCTCCAGGTCCCACATAATCCAGATGCAGGCGTCTGGAGTTTGTTTACAGTAGCTGGAAGCCCTGGTGTGCCTGTTCTCTCTCTCTCTCTCAAATAAATAAATAAAGAAAATATATTAAAAAAAAAACAAAACCAAAACTTTTGTGCTGGGAGATGTAGAGGTGATCTTCCTTCCCTGTATACTCTATAGTTTTAATTTTGTCATTAGCACTATAAGCTTCAAGTGTGTGTGTGTGTGTGTGTGTGTGTCCTTGGATGTTCAGTTCAAGTCTGGGATATTCTAGAAGCCCCAATCCATCACTAAGTGGCAAACATCTGGTTCAGTACTGAATCAGCACCCACTAAAATAAGTCTGGGTACAAGATGCCCTGCCTTGGGCAGAAAAGTAGAATGAAGTGCTCTTTATTGGGAATATCAGAGAATGAAAAGCCTGACAGAATTGAGTAGAAAGAAAAGGAGCCTTATCATGGTGAAGGAGCGCGTGAAGGAGAGAAGGTGTGGGTTGCAGACTGGGAGCACTTTTAAGGAAAGCAGAGGATTCTATGTCACAGTGGTCACGTGCCATCACACGGAATCCCTGTGCAGTTGTATCTTTCCAGGTTCGTGGGGTACTAGAGAAAGAAAAAATGATGTTTAGTAGTCCACTTAGGGTGACCATGCTTGACAGACGTCACTAATGAGTCACAGGGCTCTTTGACCGCCTCACTGAATCTTTGTAATCCTCATGGATTGATGCCAATATTAAACGCCCCACATCATTACCATCCTGGTCCTTCATTTTGAAGATACCTAAGCCAGGGGAAGGTCTGCCTGAGATCATCCAGCTCTGAAGAAGTGGATTCCGCAAAGACTCTTTGTGCTCCCATGTGCCATGCTCCGTCTTCTGGAATGATTACTTCGTGGAACAGTGGAATGAAGGTCTCTAAGATGACTAGTGCATAGGCCTACAGGAGTACCTGCTCAGAGTATGCTTTATTTTCTCATCTGCAGGAAAGGCTGTTGCTACTCATTTTACCTTGGGGGTGTTGATAAGGAGAGAGCCCCCCAATGTCTCTTTCATCTATGATTCTGTGATCCTTACAATATACTGTAAGCCAAAGAATAGAATTGTGCCAAAGTAGTAGCAAATAGCAAGGACATATAGAATGAAAACGGGGAAAATTGCCATATACTAAGTCAAAATATAATTTTAGAACTAGCCAATTTTTATTTTTGTAATATTAATATATATATTTATTAACTGTATAAAAAATAGTGCTCAGGTTGGAGAAATGGCTTAGAAATTAAGGCACTTGCCTGCAAAGCCAAAGGACCCAGGTTCGATTCCCCAGGAACCACATAAGCCAGACGCACAAGGTGACACATGTGTCTGAAGTTCATTTGCAGGGGCTAGAGGCCCTGGTATGCCTGTTCTCTTTCTATCTGCCTCTTTCTTTCTATTTCTCTTTCTCTCACTAATAAATAAAATAAAAGATTGTTTTAAAAATTACAATTTGAAAAAAAAAAAGAAAAAAATGCTCATCCCACTTTAGGTTTTGAGATTTAAGCAAAATAAATTCTTAGCACACTGTGATATTTATTCCATCTTGATGTCACTATATCTTTGAATTCAGTTATTAATTACCCTTAATTACATTCATTTTAAATGATGCAATTTCCATTTCGAAGTGTTTATTTCATAATCCTGGAAGAGTATAAATTCTGCTCAATTTAACAAATATTTATTAAGGTTATTTTATGCAAGATTTAGTTTTAGATATTTTAGATAATCACTGATTTCATCTCCTTGGGGAAAAATTAAGCATGCCTTATTTCTTGTAACTATAAATTTACTCTTGGCTTTTACCTTCTAGGGAAATTTGGTAGGTGGGAGGAATAGTCATAATGATTGAAAGAATGAATTTAGCCGATTCCTAAGGGCAAGCAAATAAATTGATATTCTTAAATGTTCCTATAGAGAACACGAGATGATAGATAATTGGTTCTATTCCTAACATAGCTTTTATAATAGATGTCACAACATATTTTACATGATTTTGCGTATAGGGATTGTGCATTTAGAATAATAGAATAGCAGTAACAGGTAGGTAAGAATGCTTGAGTACACCTAAGATAAGGAATTATCAAGATCAAGGGTGGATACACCCACATACACACACATAAACACACACACACCCACACACGCCCACACCCACAATTCTAAAACACTTTACCTCTATAAGCTGACTTCTTCCAATTCTTTAAACAGAAACAGACCAGGGTTGAGGCTGAGAGGCATGGAGCGAATTGAGTACCTTGAGCAAAATCCCTTTTGGAATAGACCAGCAGTACTCAATGGAACCTTTGGGATGAGGCATGATAATGCTTATGCTAAGTGACAACGAAGCCATGGATTTCTCTCATCTTTTGCTAAATATTTTATTTTTATTTATTTATTTGATAGAGAGAGAGAGAGAGAGGAAGAGAGAGAGTGAATGGGTGGTCCAGGGCCTCCAGCCACTGCAAACAAACTCCAGACATGTGCTCCCCCTTGTACATCTGGCTAAAGTGGGTCCTGGGATATCGAACCTGGGTCCTTTGGCTTTTCAGGCAAATGCCTTAACCACTAAGCCATACCTCCAGGCCAGATTTCTCTCATCTTTAAAAGAATCCTGTTTCTTATAGATATCTTATTTGTTCAAATAGTATTGTAGCTTCTGTATAGGTGCTCTGTCTTCTCTCCTCACGTGTTCATAGGACCAAAATGATCCCCCATCCCTTTGCAACCAAGTGAAAAATTCACAGAGGACAGCATCACTTGCTCTTACTTCATGCAGTGAATGCCACGGTACAAAAGCCGTGCGTCCTTTGATATCATTACCTTGTCACCACCAGTCAAGTCTTTCATTTTCTTAACTTCATAGATCTTTAGGGTTCATCTATCCAAGTCTGCTCTGTCCAGATTTAAAATGAGCTGACCAGCCCCATCCTAGCATAGCTTCCATGGGAATTTGGCTGTGGTGTACAATGTCTGCATAAAGTACAAGAGTTGAACACTGTGAAAGAGAGAAAGAGAGAGGGAGAGGGAGAGAGAAAGCAAGTAGTTTTGCAGTTTCTCTCAAAGTTAGATGATCGCTTTTCTGGTGAAAATGGAAGTAACAGGAGATGAAGGGGAATGCTCAGTGACTGCTCTCGAGGGACAAGCTCTAAGCCATATTTAAAGCCTTAGAAAATAAGAAACAAGCGCAGATCTATTCCCAAGGCCATGATAATCCTGAGCTCTGGAGACAACATGGAACTTTAGATGACAAACTTTTCAAACTCCTGTAGGAGGGTGATAGGAAACAAATGCTGTCCAGGGTGTGAATTTTAAGTAGTCCTTGCAGGAATTAGGTTGCACCAGTCATCCAAAGCATTTCCTGGGCTTGGCACAGACAGCTGTGGTTAGCGTGATAAGGGGAGGTGCCACGACATCTGTAACGAAGGCATGACATAATTTGAGTTTTGAAAGTTCTGTTTTGAAACTAGGTCTTGAGGTGTTTGAGAGATAGCTTAGCAGTTAAGGTGCTTGGCTGTGAAGCTAAAGGACCCAGGCTTGATTCCCTATCACCCATGTAAGCCAGAGGCACAGGCGGCACATGTGTCTGGAATTCATTTGCAGCGCCTAGATGCCCTGGTGCATCCATTCTCTTTCTCTCTGTATCTGGCCCCCTCTCAAAATAAATATTTTTTTTTAATAAAGGAAATAGGTTTTAAAATTTAGTGGTTGACTTTTCATTACAGAAATAATGTATATGACATCTCAGCACTAGGACGCAGAGGCAGGAGGATGCCCTGAGCTTGCAGCCTCGCCTGTGTAGCTGAATGGATCAGTTGTGGTTCTGGGTTTTGTGCCTCTTTCTCAAAAGATGAAAGGGAGCCTGACTGCAGAAGACACCCAGGGTTTACCTCAGCCCTCTAGACGGTGCACATGCACACATATGCAAATGGAACCGCACCCATATGAGCCTGTATGCATACAGGCACACACACCAAAAGTTCCCAAAGGTGATATGCATTAATATTCTACCGTATCTCTCCATGGCTTTAACTCAGAGCTCAATAGTACTTGTGTTCTGTACCGACTGCAGTGTGTTTGTCCTTCATCTTTGGAAGGATGTTCTTGGCTAACGGCTAGAAGTGAAGCTTTATTTCAGTCAGAATTGAGCTGTTATAAGTACAGAAAACTGCCCTCCCATGTGATCCCTGACCCATGTCTTGGGAAATGTCTTGCTTTACGTAAGTAACTTTCAAAGATGCTTAATCCTGTAGTCAGTGCTTAGTTTACAGTGGCTCCATGCAATGATTTTTCAACTTACTCAGGGTGCAAAAGTGATACCATTCACTAGAAACGATGCTTCAAAGTCCAAATTTTTATCTTTTTAAATATTTTTTTAATTTATGTGGGGGGGGGGAGACATAAATAGAGAGAGATTGGGCACACTAGGGCCTCCAGCCTCTGCAAACGAACACCTTGTATAACTGGCTTATGTGGATACTGGGGAATGGGACCTGAGTCTGTAGCCTTAATTGCTAAGCCACTTTTCCAGCCCTAAATTTTTATCTTGTTTCAGGTTAAGGATGAACAAAATTAAACTTTTTTGCATACATGCAGGCGCAGGCATGTATGTTTATGTGCATATAGGTTTGCATGCATGTGGAGAACAGAGATTCACATTGGTGTGTCTCACCGCCCTTCACCTGTTTCTTTGAGTTAGGTTCTCTGTCTGAATCTTGAGATCACTGATTCACATAGGCTGGCCAGCAGTGAGCTCCAGGATTCATTTCGTCATATCCGAGATCACAGGCATGCCCCACTATGCCTGGCATTTTCCATGTTTGCTGCGGATCTGAACTCAGGACCTAGAACTTTGCAGCAAATGCTTTAATCACTGAATTATTTTCTCGGCTTTCTACTTTCTCTTGATGCCTTGAGGGTTAAATAAAAAACCATACCATACTCTCCAATTCATTGTGTTGCTGAAGTTGGATGTTTGCCTGGGTCCATTTTATCAAATGCATTTTCAACTTAAAGTTAATTTCAACCTATCCTGTGCTTATCAGAGGGAAAGAAAACCTATCACAGTCAAGGAGCATTTGTATACTTAATACAGTACCGAGGAAGATTCATTTTGGGTATTTGCTGTCTGAATGTATGCATACATGTCACTGGCCCTTTCATCATTCATAGTGTGGTCTAAGCACTCATCAATAGCATTGGACATCCCCAGTGTTGTGTGACCTTCAACGCTGTCTAGGCCATTGTCACCAACAAACACTGTAGCTTGAACAACTCCTCCTTCCCCCCTCCCATCACCCTGATCCAACTGGCCTCTACCCTCCTTTCTGTCTGTCCTTACTGACAACTGAACTCTCTTTATAACTGGATGTTTCTTGATGTATGTCTTTTCCCTCCTCTTCGTGTTAAGCTCGGTTAAGTCAGGTCAAAAGCAGCAACAGCATAAGGTACAACAATTTCCAATATATACCTTCCAGACATGCATAACACTAGTGCTGATATTCATAGCACAGCTAGAAAGCTTTCTTTTACTTGGGTCTTATCCTCTCTCCTAATACTAAAAACAATGACAAATAGGAATTCTTCATCCTTCTGCAGGTATGCTAGGACTCATTCTCAAACAAAAACAGCAACCAACACTAAGAATATCTGTGCTTTTATTTTTCTGAAAGAAAACCCTTGCACTTTTTAAAGCCCTTTGGTATATAATCCCATCTAATAAAAGAGGGTATGGACCTGTCTTACAGGTCCTGGGATAGGCAGTGGCCTCTCTATGGCTGTGCATGTGCCATTGCATCATTCACACCACCCCCAATGGTTTCAAATGATTTTACTGCTGCTTTGAGGTTGTTGAATTTGTTCATTAAAATTGCAGCAACAAAATTCCATTTAGACTTGGCTTATTAGGTGAGGCCCACAAACATCCTTTTTAATGTACATACTATTTCATGTGTCACTTAAACCTGTCTGCCTTCTGTATTTAAAATGCTTAACACACACCTTGCTTAACTCTGTAAGGGAGGTGAGAAATGCTTCATTTGCTTTCTTCTTTGTTGGAAGTCTCCCTCTGGCCCAGATTACAGTGTCCAACATTGACATCTGAAACATCCCTAGCTTAAAGAAATTGAATGTAATTCCTCACTAAAGTAGCGAGTCCTGTGTATTTTCCACCATCATTTCTGATATTTAAGTTAGAAAGTGCTTCTAGTAAGGAAATAAGGAAAGTACTGCCCCCTGACATATAATCAGTTACTCAGCTCTGAGTCAAGGAAATGTTAAAGCATTTTCTCTTGTGGTTGTCCATTGCAAAAGACAGCTCTCACCTCAAAGGGGATAAGAGATAGCTTATTCTGGAGCCAAATATGAGTGACCATGGCCCAGAACACAGATTTAGGTTACCCCAAATTCCATGTTCCAATGCGTCAACAATTTCATGATAGTTTTATAGTTACAGAACAAAAGAAAGTCATAAATCAATCAAGACACTTTTCAAATACATCGGCTGACTGATATCCACTATAGGCCTCAGATGCTATCTGAAGACTTTCTTAGCCCTTGGGTTGGTGGAAGCTGGGGTCTGTTCCTGCATTTCAAAAGGGATCACACCTGATCACCTGAGAGTCACCAGGATGTTAGTTCAGACAGAGAGGTGGGCAGTAAATGGCTATTAAGGGCCCAGGGCAGCCCAAGGAAATTTGGCTGTGACTTGCAACATGCCATCTCTCTGTGGTCACAGGAGCTTTATCAGTCCGTTCATCCTGGCTGGAAGCAGGCGCAGCAGACAGCTGTTTTCTGGGAACTTTAGTTCATATAATAGACAGAGCTTGGGGAAGAAGTGTGTCTCTGCCACCTGAGGTTCATCAGACAGCCTTTCTCTGAGGGTGGTGGGGACATAGGATACGGCACTAGATGGAGGTCTTTGTGGAGGATGGAGGGGCCAAGACAAGTTGGAGCTGGATGCATTTATACAAGACATGAGCTGTGATGATGGACACTGTCAACTTGATAGGAACTCATATCACCTGGGAAAGGATCATCTTGATTAGGTTCATTGAGGTGTGGGCAGTCCCATCTTAATTGTGGACAGGTCCTGAAATATGTACATAGGAGATTGCTGGGCAAGCACCAAGCACTGATATTCATGTCTCTGCTTGCTTCCCTATTGTGAACCAAACATGGCCAGCTCCAGTTGCCATACCTTCCCGGCCATGATGGACTGTAACCTGCAACAAATCCTGCCTCCCTTTTCTGAGTCTTGTAACTCATATATAAGCCTGAATTAAAGAAAATGGACACACAGACTGAGGCAGGCAATGGGATGTGATCATGCCCATAAAAACTTTACACACTTATTATTGGATGATTTACCACTTTCTAAACAGTTTGGGGAGACTCTAAGGAATATTGCTGAACTGAGTACACAGAAGGAGCCCTTGAGTCTAGAGGAGGCCCCGTTTTCAGGCCAGCCCCCTTCATTTCATGCATATGCTTCTCTTGGAAATTTCTCTTCGTATTATAAGGAAAAATTATCATAAACCTATCAGTGCAAAGATACTTGAAAATTATATTGTTGCCAATATGATCTTTCACTTTGTCTGTTTTGGCAGTCTTAAATAGAGCTTTGCACATGACTTGAGGGTAGTATCTGGCACACTATAGAAGCATTATAGCCATACAGGGACTCCAATCTCATCTGCAGGTAGAAATTTACATTTTTCCAAATGATATATTAAATTGATATTTAGGTGTTATGCACATTACAAGAGCAGAGCCCCAGAGCTGATTTAGGGAAGATGTGTGTGTTTTGGAGTGGGCCTGCATGAGTTGAGATGCTTCCTTGCCAGCAGTCATTCCTACTGGGAGAGAAAGATGAGCTTTTCCTTCTGTAAGCTGAAGCCTCCCATTGTTTACGAACTGAGCAGAGGTAATATTAATGTCGGTTTGATGTATATGGTCTTCAGCAAAGTGGTTTTCTCCCTTGCAACCTCTGTTTTATATCATTTGTGTAATTTAAAGATAAATTTATAATACTCTTAGTGGTGCATTTAATATTAAAATCATCGCACGCAATTTTTATTTTTGCATATTATATTCAATGGAACACTAAAAATAATGCTATTTTGTGTGGTGCTTTATAAAGCTCAGGTATTATTAAAAACTGGTTTCTGGGTTGGAGAGGTGGCTTAATGGTTAAAGCGCTTTCCTGCAAAGCCGAAGGACCCAGGTTAGATTCCAGATGCACAAGGTGACTCATGCGTCTGGAGTTTGTTTCCAGTGGCTGGAGGCCCTGGTGTGCCCATTCTTTCTCTCTCTCTTGCTCTCTCTCTCGCTCTCTCTCTGTTAATTATATAATCCCCGTTTTCAATGGCATTATAATAACCTTGTGGGATTTCAGAATGTAATTTAGTTAGTCATCTTCTAATTTTGGACAAATATGTAAAAATCTACTTTTAAAAAATATTTTATTGTATTTATTTGAAAGAGTGAGAAGGAGGCAGAGAGAGAGAGAGAATGGGTACACCAGGGTCTCCAGCCACTGCAAACAAACTTCAGATGCATGCGCCACCTTGTGCATGTGGCTTACATGGATAATGGGGAATTGAACTTGGGTTCTTAGGCTTCACAGTCAAAAGCCTTAACCACTGAGCAATCTCTTCAGCTTGAAATCTTCTCTGGAGAGATCTCTCAGTGGTTAAGGCACTTGCCCTTAGGGCCCTAAGGTTTGATTCCCCAGTGCCCATGTAAAGGCGATGCACAAGGAGGCGCATGCATGTGGAGTTCATTTGCAGTGGTTATGAGGTAAGAATTGACCTTTATCCATAATGCTACTGTTGTGCCTTTTTTCATCATATGAATTGCCTTAGTCAATTAGTAGTAGAAGCATATATCTTTTTTCTTATAAGTTCTTGTGTTTCCTTGACTCTTTTGCAATCTCATAAATGTCCATGTCAAATCAACCTTAGTCTAAGGCTGCATGTTTAAGGTCATTTTTGTTCTTCTCGTTTCCATTGTGAGTTATAGGACTGGCTTTCCATTTTTCTTAATGCCTACAAGCACAGAGATCAGTGGAGCTCACCACCCACTGCTCCAGGCTTGGAAAGCTCCTCCCTAGACAGTGACTGATGCCACCACTTCAGGAAGGGTCACGGAAGCGTGAGTGTGAGCATGGCCCTCACATCATTGCCCAGGTAGAGAGTCCCATCTGGTTGTATTAAGCAGCTGGTACTATTAACAGGCGCTATCGAGGAGCAGATATGTTAATATCTTTGGTACACATGAAGTTTTCTATGGTCCAGGGGGGAGAAGCAAAACTCTTCCTCTCACGTACTGAGTTCCTGCTGTGCGCACATGCTCCCTGAACCTTGTTCCTTTGTCCACTCCCCTGGGAGAATACTTGTTCCAAATGGCAGAGGTTGCATCTCCTTTTCGAAAGTACATGATTCTACAGCATGCACCATGTCCCCACCTGAGACCCATGGGAGGCTACCACCTTGTACTAAATTGGAACATATCTGTCTGGGTGAGTGCTGTATGGAGATTTGCCTGGCCTTTCAGGGATGTGGTAACACTGCAACCTAGTTTCCATTTACAAATATTCATTGAGACTGACAAGGGCTGTGCAAGTGATGTGCAATCACACAAATTAACCTTAGTTGGATGAAGATGGTTATGGTAGTCCAAAGTAATAGGAAGATAGGCTATTTAAAATGAGTTCATCTCGGGCTAGTTTCAACTTTTCTTTTTTTTTATAGTTTTGTTGAGATGCCAACAAAATATCTGTATTTCTCATAAAACCTGAAGTGTTAGCTGAGAGAAGAAACAATCACCTTTGTGAATATAAGAATTGCCTTATCATGGTCTGAAATGGTAAAAATCAGACTGATTTCAGTTTTTGCCGGGGCTTTTTTCCCTCACCACCGGCAGGTAGAGCAAAAGAGAGAGAGAGAGCCGGGCCAGCCGTTTCTCTTGAGGCTGAGCGAGAAGGCGGGTGTCGGCGACTCAAACCCCTCCCCCCACTAAAACACCGGGGAGAAAAACCACATTGAGTCGCGGAGATACGTCTAAGGCGGAACTCGGCGTTTATTGTCAGGGGAGAGATATTTATGTGCTTTGAGGAAGGGGGCGGGAAGAGAGG
>PVKW010005790.1:0-81860 GCA_004027895.1 Orientallactaga bullata
GGGAAACCTAGAAGGCCATGGGTGTTAAAGTGGTCACAGCTCACATCTATTCTCAAATGCTCCAAGTTGCATGTCTGTCCCCTCCTGGAAGCTTGTAAGGAGTCCTTGGGATGGGGACTACGCAGAGATCCAGGTTCCACACGAGGGACTGAGCTCAGAGCAGTGCAGTCACCTCTGATAGGGACACAGCAGGGAACGACTCTGCAAGCCCTTGGGTGATAGTTGTCCCTCAGCCCGGCTCCACTTCCCGCATCTGCACCCTGATTCCCAAGGAGCTCTGTGCCGTGTAGATTTCAGGCCCTGCTCCAGAGCTTCTGAGCAGGAATCTGTATTTTCTTTTTCTTTTTTTTTCCCCTCATTTTTCATTAATATTATTTGAGAGAGAGAGAGAGAGAGACAGAGTGGAAGAGGCAGAGAGAGAGAGGGTGCTCCAGCAGCCTCTCAGCCTCTGGGAATGAACTCCAGACATGTGCGCCCCCTTGTGGGAAAGCATGCCATTGTGCCCTTGCATCACTTTTTGCATCTGGCTAAACGTGGGACCTGGAGAATCGAATGGGCGTTCTTAGGCTTGGCAGGCTAAGCCATCTCTCTAGCCCAGGAATCTATATTTTCTACAAATGTGTGGACATGTATTGTGTTTGCACATGTGAAGGGGTACACATGTACATGTGGATGATAACTTTGGGTATCATTTTTCAGACACATCATCCACCTTTTTTTTTTCTTTTTTTGGTTTTGCAAGGTAGGGTCTCATTCTGGTCCAGGCTGACCTGGAATTAACTATGTAGTCTCAGGGTGGCCTCGAACTCTCTGCGATCCTCCTACCTCTGCCTCCCGAGTGCTGGGATTAAAGGCATGTGCCACCACACCTGGCTTTCATCCACCCTTTTTAAAAAAAAAAATTATTTATATGAGAGAGAGAGAATTCGCATGTCAGGGCCTCCAGCTGCTGCAAAAGAACTCCAGATACATACATATACTACCTTGTGTATCTGGCTTACATGGGTCCTGGGGAATTGAACCTGGGTCCTTTGGCTTTGTAGACAAGTGCCTGAACCGCTATGCCACCGCTCCAGCTCCTATCCACCTTCTTTAAAGCAGAGTCTCTCATTTGCCTGGAGTTCCCCAAGTAGGGATAGGCTTTCCAGTGAGCCCCAAGGCTCTTCCTGTCTTCGCCTCCTGGGCACTGGGATTGCAGGTGCACACTGCCATGCCCAGCATGGCTACACTGGCTCAGGATTGAGGCAGGCGCTTCCAGCTGAGCTGTATCCCCAGCCCAGGAGTCTATGTTTTAACTACACACCCCCACTGTCACTTCCACTGCCGTGTCATGCTATTTGTGTCTCTTTCCTTCCTCGGAACCCTTGGGAGACTGCCCTATGCACCTTTAGTGTCAAAATAATGTGTCTTTGCTGAGCAGCTGACTTACTGGTATCTTAAGTTGAAGGTACATTTTGTAATTATGTTTCCTTTCATTTCTTTTTTAAATATTTATTTATTTGAGACAGAGAAAGAGAGAGAGAGAGACTCCAGAAGCATGTGCGACTTTGCATCTGGCTTTATGTGGGGACTGGGGAATCAAACTCAGGTCATTGGGCTTTGCAGGCAAGTACCTTAACCTCTGAGCCATCTCCCCAGCCCCCTTTCATTTCTTTTGACCAGCAGGAAGCTCAGAGCAAATGTGTTGTGTGTCTGCAGCATGTGCTGTGTCCAGACTTCTACCACGTGTCCCTTTCCTCAGTTGTAACGTGATGAAGCATACATAATTCCAAATATATTTCTAGTTTTAAAATTCTAAGTAAAACACCTCCTTTTTAATGGAGGCTGTATTTGCATAGTGCCATTTGCCACCTCCCCTGCCCTCAGCAGGGGTTTTCCCGTTGCTGTGCCGTACATGTTCATTTGTGAAGTGAGGAGGCATCTGCGACTTGGACACTCGTTTCCTCCCCCCTCATGGGGACAGTTTGGTTCAAGATCCTCACAGTTCAGATAACATGACATTGATCATTTTACACATGACTTTTTTTTTTTTATTTTGTATTTTGTTTTATAAAGGCTACCTTTCCAGAAATTTTACAAAAAGAAGAAAGCTGGCACGAATCAGACAAGAATGGGGTCTAGTTGTTCGAGATCTGTGAGTGAAGGGTGGAAGGGAGCAGCTTCCTAAAGGACGCAGTAGATATTTCCCTGGAAACAGGAACATAAAAGTTATGTAACAACAAGGAACTTGTTGTCCCCAATGAACAAGACACTTACATAACATGGTTAAACATGTTTTTAGCATCACTGGTACTAACTTACAAACCATGATGGGGAACTGAGTAGGTAAGCCTGGGCAGGCAGTTGACATCCCCAGTTTATGTGGCTACATATGGCTACGTGACCAGAAAACCCCAAAAACCCCCTTCCTCCTGAGTGTGGTGGCATGTGTCTTGAATCCCAGAATTTGGGAGGCAGAGGTAGGGTGATTACCGTGAGTTCCAGGCCACCCTGAGACTGCATAGTGAATTCCAGGTCAGCCTGGGCTAGAATGAGACCTACATCGAAAAACCAACAAACAACAAAGACCTTTCCCATCAGCGACATGAAGAGCCAGGGCCGTTTTGGACTTGTGAGCTCCTCGTTTCACTCTTTCACTCTGGCAGCTGAGAATTAAAAAGGCAGGTGTGAGGAGAGGGGAGATAATCCTGGAGGAGACCTCAGGGAGGAATGTGGCTCACAGGACTGCTTAGGGGGGCTCTTGTTCAGAACACTGGGAGACCCTGCATGCTCAGGTCACTACCAGGTGGTATTGGCAGCAGCTTATGCCAGAAGCTGCTGCTCTCCCCAACATGTCACCCACGTGGACCCATTTAATCCCTAGAGCAATCTGGTGAGGTTCATACCCTCCCACCCTGCATCGGTGAGAGCAGTGGGAACTCCTGGGTGGGCTTAGCATCCTGTACTATAGCGGAACAGAGTCACCAAGTCAGGCTTGTCCTGGGGTCCTCTGGGCTGTGTGTAAATCCTTTCCATTCAGTCCCCTCCTGCACTGCACCACAGACAGTGGCATCCTTTTGGGTGACACAGATCCCTGCAGATGTTGTGGCCCAGGGACATGTTTACTGGCTTCTTGGTCAACCTTTCCACTTGCTCTTTTGCAGACTAGGGCCTTGTGGGAGACAAAACATTACTGGTATGTGGTCTTACACCCCGCTGCTGTGGTCTGTCGGAGCAGGACTCAGTGTGACAGCTGGGATCAGAGCTTCCGCCTCCAGATGTGCTGGAGACAGAACACACTGAGCCAGCCACACAAGCAACTGTGCAGAGAGGCACAGCCTGCTCCAGAGAAGGAGTGGGCTAGAGGAATTGGACCTCGCTGGCGCCTTTGTGCTGCTGCTCGTGTTTTGCACTTGAGCCTGCTGTCCACAATAATCCTCTTCCACGATGCAGATGGCTTTCAGCCCTGGTTCCAGCCCTGGGCAGGAAGCTCCTTCTTGCTCTGCAGAGGAGACAACTGGGCTCAGAAAGCATGTTCCTATCTCCTCAGTAAGACCCCCAGCGTCTGGACCCCAGCTCCTAACCATGGAGCTGATTTGGTGTTTTAGCCACTCACCTGACCCAACCCCCCCATGCAGCATGCAGGTGGAGGATGCAGGGGCTTCTCTCCCCCTCAGCCGGCCCACCGCTGCCGTGGCGTTTTAAACCACTTGCACTTACAGAGAAGGTGGAGCTGTGGGAGAGCGGATCCGGTGTACCCCACAACTTCAAACACCCTCGCATTTGGATGGCTCCCAGGGCACATATTCACAACTACAGAAAGTTTAAAGCCACGTGACACACAGGTGTGTTGGGGTGCAGAGATGAACAGACGCGCTCCCAGAGGCATCAGTATCTCCTTGTGTACTGTAAACTTGGTCCAAATGTAGATTGTGGACCAGCAGCAGACACGGAGGAGCTGGGGCGGGATGGATGCAGAGCTCAGTTCTTCGGATGCACGAGAGTTGGGGTGTGGGAATCAGGAAGAAGGGGACACCGAAGCCTGGTGTTGGATGGGAGGGACACCACCTCACCTCACACCACCACTCCACCACACTACAGCACTTTAAGTTCCAGAGGAATGCCTGGACTCCTCAGGGCACTTTTAAGGATTTGCCACAAAAAGCCAAGGAGTTGGTAGTCAGAAATGTAGGTGTGGGGAAGGGTGAGAGGTGGAAGGGTGAGAGGTGGAAGGGTGAGAGGTGGAAGGCAGTCCTTCTGGAGAGACCATGGCCAGCGTCTCGTGCAGGCCGGGGAGGCAAGGCCAGCACACACACGCAGGGCAGTGGTTGTCAAGGGTGGGTTTGGCCCACTCTGCTCTGGGATGGAGGAGGAGCCCTTCCAGGTGGCAAGAGTGCAGGTGACAGAGGCCTGCGAGGACAGGTGTGAACGTTTATCTTCACGACCATGAGACGTTTCCAGAGAGGGAGAGCTTGCTGAGTGTGGGCTCCAGGAGGTGGGGCCTGAGGCATGTCTGTGCAGAGGAGAGGCCGAGGAGAGACTTGGTGCCTTGGCTGAATGTCCTTTGCAATGTCCCTGTCCCCCGGGAAGGTTATCTGCTGTTTGTTTTCTTTGCCACTTGGGACTCTCTTAGAGGATGGTACAGAGCGTTTTGTAAGAAAGTACAAACAATCCCAGCTGCCGCTCAGCATCTGACTTGCAGACCCAGGGAGCAGATGGCAGGGTGGGTTTGCAGATCACCTGGTTGAGCCCTGGACTGAGTGAGCTCAGGAGTCCCTCTGTCCTCGATGGGCAGGTGGCTATGTGACCTGCCCCTCAGGCTAGTCAAGGGCCACTTCACTGGATTTGGAGCTCAGCCTGTGTGCGTTCATTCATCCATCATGACAGCGGTAGCTCACCGAGATTTGCTGAAACTGTGGTAGGTGCCATGGGCTGTGCTTCCCTGCACACACCCAAGTCCAAGGTACACATGCTGTTATTAAGCATCTATAGCCAAGAGAATAAATGGGGGCTCGAGGAGATGCAGGGTGATGTCCAGTGTCACACAGTCTGCAGGAGAGCTGAGACTTGGCCTAGCTGGACCCTGTGCTTGGAGTGACCCTGCTCTGTGGAACTGTGGCAGTTACGTGGCTGAGACTGGATAGTCATTCCAGAGCCATTGAGGACCCCAGCTTCTGTGAACTCTCTTCATCGGGAGTTGATGTGTCGGGGGCTAAGATGGCTGCAGGAATGCCAGACATTATAGGCAAGGGCCAGGGGAGCATTCATTCATAAGAGAGTGTCTGCACACTACACACCCCCACACACTCCTCAGCTCCTCACTCAGACATCTTCCGGTGACCATCCATAGTTGCAAAGAGGCTGCTCTAGGTAGAGTCAGAGTTCTGTCGTCACATAGGCAAAGAGCCCGAGTAGTCATTTCTGCCATTCTAGGTGCTCAAGTTAGTTTTGCGATGGGTATAGATGAAGGGATAAAGGAACAGGTGGCTGTGTGAAGGGAAGATACCCGTCTGTTAGGTAGCATGACTTCTAGGCATTCCAGGAGGAGACGCATCGTAAATAGCCCATTCCTATCCCTTGGGCGATCCTAGGATGTGGGCCGCTGGGGGGAGGCTGGGGAGATTAGGCAGAGAGGAGCCGGGACTAGCAGTGCAGTGCCTTCCTCTGCAGTCCCACCCCTGGCGGCCTCCTCGCTCTGAACTGGAGGCTCCCGAGTCTCCTCTGTATGGCCCGCTGCATTGCGTGTGCCTGAGGAAGCAGTTCTGCCAGCCGGAAACCCCCCCATCCAAGAGCAATGAGGGGGTTCAAATACGGGCATCAGATGTGGGATTCCAGCGTGTAGCGGGGTGTGGAAAGGATGCCAGAAGGACAGGACCAGAGTGTGGGGTCCTGAGCACTTCTCGGGAGTGCCGTTAGATTCGGTGTCCTGTGGGGATGTTGTGATATGTGGGTGGTGGTCTGGTTCATTATTTATTTTGGTGTGTGTGTATATGAGGTGTTCCCACATGTATGTATCTGTGTTCCTATGTGTATGTGTGCACATGTGTATGCAAGTGTGCGTGCATGTTCACATCCAGCCAGAGCACATGAGGCGGAAGTGCTCTTTTTCCGCAATACTTGAGGTGGGAACAACTGCTCAGACCTTGTTTGTGCTGCAGAGCGCCTCCCCCAGTCTCTGGCATCAGGTTTTGGAAGAAGAGTGAGAGCTTGGGCCCTGGAAGCAGGCCGAGCACACACCTCAGATGCCCCCAATTTACATCCCCCCATGCTCACGCCATCTTCCCTGCACCGACCCCTTTTCACTTCCCTTTTGTGTTCACACTGGATCATGTAATCAATGCACAGAACGCTTAATTAAATTACCAAATCCAGTGACAAGTACAGCTGGTACAAATAGGGCTGGGAACAAAGGCTGCCTGCAGGTTGTTGATGGGTGTCCGGCTCTGCTGGGGGCAACAGAGCTGGGTTCAGAGGGCAGGCGCTGAGCACAGACTGGCCTCTGGGGCATGGCTGCGTCTGTGTTCACAGGCAGAATTCCTCCTTTTTCAGGCGATTTTTGCCTGGTTGGTCCAGGTTCATCTGGGGCTTCCAAGATAATCTCCCAATCTGCTTTCCCTCAAAACCAGCTGGTGGCAGGTGGGATCCCAGCTGCAGGGCACCTCTCCAAAACTCTGCGTGCTTGAGTATCGGAGTGGTGGGTTCATCCCTGGAACATCTAACTTACCCACCTCTGACTGGCACGGAGGCAGGCTGAGTGCAAAGTTCAAAGGTCGATATGATTCCACAGCTAATTTATTGGAGAAGTCGGGATTCGGGCTAAAGCAGAGTGTGTTGTGGAGCCCGAGCAGCAGCCAGCACACCCGCTCCGTGTCCTTCACCCCACAGTCAGCGTGTTTGCACTTTGTCTTCCCCGGGGGCATTGCAAGGTTTTGGTTCCTCACACAACTGCTGAGGCAACTCTAGTTTGGTTACATGTTGCCTTTCTCTGTGTGACTAAGTTCGTGTGTGTGTGTGTGTGTGTGTGTGTGTGTGTGTCTGTGTCTATGTAATTTTGGGGAAATAGAGTCTGGGAATTGAGGCCAGTGGTCATAGAACAGAGACTCTCTCACATATCTACCAAGAGTGCCGACAGGAACCCCTGTCATCCCTGCCAAAAGTATAGACAGGGCCCCTTCGTTATCTGTCAAGGGTAGAGAAGGGTCCCTCCAGCCTATCTACCTAGCGCACAAATGGGGCCCTCCACTACCACTGCTGAGCATGTGGACAGGGCCCGCAGTGTAGACAGGGACCCCTCCCCATGCAGCCCCAGCTGAGAGTGTAGACAGGGTCCCTTGCTGACAGTGTAGATGGAGCCCTTACAATATGTCTGGTTTCATTTATCTAATCTACTTAATGTAATTGTATTTATCTAATTCATATAATATATGTGTGTTTCTTTGAGACAGTCTCACCATGTAGCCTGGGATGAACTCCACCTACCACGCTTCTGCCTCAGCCTCTCACATTTGGGGATTTCAGACTGGCAACTCCACGCCTGGCCCCATTGGTAGTTTTTGATGGATAATGAAATTTTACCACTAAAGAAGGCTCATGCAGGGGCCAACTCACTGACACTTTGACAGGGATGGCCGAGGGACTGGGCCCACTCTCTGGGCAGGGAAGGTACGGATCCCCATCCACACTCCCAGCAGTGATAGCTAAGGGACCCTCTATACTTGGCAGCACTGCAGTCCTAGCTTGCTGTTGTCTGGCACTCTGAAGTGTTTGTGTGGTTCTTCATGGTCAAGACCATGCACTGGGCTCTGAATTGAGTCTTCAGGACCCATTAGCATGCTGGTCCAGGGTTACAGATTTGGCCTGGCCGTGTCCCACATGTCTGAGATCACACTCAGTGACAGAGCGCGTTACTCTTCCCTGCACTGGAGTGGCCAGTACTCTGCGAGAGGCTGTGAGCTAGCAGTGAAGGTCAGGCCAGCTTCCTACTCGGGGGAGTATCTCATGTTCCTTTGTGGCTAGTTTTGTCCTGGCCCCGAGTTCGCCCACGCATTTCTTCTCACTGGTAGCCTCTCACCACGGTACAATGTGGTTTGCCCAAAGCTAAGTCAGAATTGGGCTCTTGGTTCTGGTCCCCCACACAAACTTGGTATTCCTACCTCAGTGCCTTCCTTCCTGCCTCACAGGAGCTGCCGCGGGCTGGCCTGGCTCCCTGCAGTGAGCACATGGCAGTGGGTATAGTCAACATGGCCCTAACTGGCAAGGCTTGTCAAGTGGGGGAAGAGAAGGGGCAGGCACAAGGTTACTCCCTCGTTCCTGAAGGTGTATCCAAAGACCCTCACCTTCCCAGCCCCCGAGACAGTGTCAATTGAGTCCCCACACCACCTCCACCCCTGGCTGTCAGAGCCTTTCAACTCAGGAGTGCACTAGAGGGTAGCTGGCAGAGAGAGGCGTGGCCAGGGCAGTTCCCTCAAGCTGAGCCCTGGCTAGACGTGGGATCCCAGCTCACTGCACAGAGGGAATGGCATACACAGAAGCCCTGAGGTGGGAGCAAGCTTGCTGGGTGCTGATGTGTGGATGCCTAATCCCCATGTTACTGTATCTGAAGATGCAACTCTGGGGAGATGACTGTGGTACCCAATGGGATCAGTTTCTGCATTAGTCACTTTCCTTGTTGCTGTGACAAAATGCCTGACAAAAGCAACTTCAGGAAGAAAGGGTTTATTTTGGCTCATGGTTTGAAAATACAGTCTGTCATGTTGGGGAAGCTATGGTGGCAGGAGTGTGAAGTGGCTGGTCATATTCCATCTGCTTTCAGGGAGCAGAGAGAGATAAAGGCTGATGCTCAGCCCATGTTCTCTTTTGTATTCAGTCTGGGACCCCAGCCCATGGGGTGGGGTCCTCATATTCAGGGTGGGTCTTCCCTCCTCAGTTCAATCTCCCTGGAAATACTCTCATAGACATGTCCAAAAGTGTGTCCCTCAGGGATTCTAAATCCAATCAAGTTGACAATCAAGATAAACCAACAAAGGACCCCTAAGCAAGAGGCCCTAAGGAGACCCTTTACCCCTCTCACTATGCAGAGTACAGCAGAGGTATCAGATGCAAAATCCTCCGGCACCTGAACTTGGACTTCCCAGACTCCAGAACCATGAGGCATGAGTTCCTGTGGCTTATAAGCCATTCTGTTCATGGTAATTTGGTACAGTAGCCCAAGACCAAACCAGCAACACTGCTGGAACTAAAGAAGACAAGACTGGGGGAGGGGGGTGCAGATCAAGAGCTGGGGCACTCGGTGGGAGAGGAAAAGAGCTGGGAAGGGAAGCAGGAGGTGAGGTCAGGACTAAGGCCAGCTCCTGGGAGGGCTCTCTGCCAGCCCAGCACATTTCCATTTAGTGTTCCTGATGTGCGGTGGCTGTTTCATCTCTAAGGAGTCTGGGTCCTGGGAGGGTGAACATAGGCCACCTTTGAATAGTCCTGGCCTGGGGCACTGGTGCCACTGTTGACTCTTCCTAGTGGGTCTCAGTTTGGTTCAGACCAGCGCAGACGTGGGTTGTCAACTGTCTTCTGCAGCACCTTGTCAACTGTGCCCCCTGCGCCCTTGGCATGGGGCAGGAAGGGACCCATGCTCTCTTCGTCTTTGTAGTAACTCGCCTATGAGAGGCACACGCCTGTCCAGCGTCTCACACACTCTGGCTCATCCCTGTCTTGGCAGCCACTCCCTCCTGCCCTCCCCCTCACAGTTGCACGTGTTCCCAGCTCACTGCAGTCCTCCCTTTGAAATCAGCGTCTGACAGGCTGGGTGTCATTTAGAGTAATTTTTCTGCTTCTCTGAGAGGAAACTGCTCTTAGCAGGCAGCTGCAGATTGGGTCCTGAGGGTCGATGCCCTGCTCTTTATCCACAGGGCCTTGTTGTCCCCAACTCAGTTCTAAGTCTATAGGTGTCTCCTCAGCAGCTGAGACCCCATCAGGGAGGGTCACCCTTGAGCCCCATTAAGGTCCATTTCCTCTAAGAAAATGGGTCCATTTCAGCCTTGCCCACACTTGGAAGAAAAATGAAAAGGGTTATCCATGACAGGGTGGTGTGGGTGCCTCGCAAGGGGCCTGGCTGGACTTGAGAGGTGTGTGAACAGTTAGTGGCCTGCTGGCTGCTAATGAAGGTGGTGAACGTCCTGGTGCCCTGGCCTGAGGGTGAGCCATTTAGAGGCAGTGCCCCTTCCCACTCAGTGCCTCAGAGGGGCCTGACTTCTGCTGCAGAGGGGAGGGTTGACTTAGGCAGCCTGAAGCCACGCCTCTCTACCCAAGATGGGCCACAGTGCCAGGCTGGCAAACAGAAGCTCGCAAGTATCACAGACGTGGAGGGGCAGCTTCAGGGCATCTGGTCCTATGTCAGCCTGCATGTGTCTTGCTGTCCCCTTTCTGTCTGTAGGTGCAGAGAGGGACCGGCGTGCACAGTGCATGGAGGGCCGAGCATACAGGTGGTAGGCATGTCTAGTCCTTGGCAGGTCAGCCATTCCCAGACATTTGGAATTCTGAGGTGGCACCATGGGTTGTCAGTGAGGGGGACTTCTCCCGCAGTGCTGAAGCGGTCCCAGGAGGCCTGGCATCCTGCAACCTAGGGCTCTCCCTGAGCAGCAGAAACACACCCTCCGCACTTGCCTTTCAGTGTCACCCCACACTCCTGAGGACCCGGATGTGCTGATGAGTGACGGGGTGTCCAGGCCGCGCGTGTGTGGACGAGACAGGAAGTTTGTTGTTGGAATGGGATCACAGACTGCTTCCAGGAAGGCAGGAGCTGTGGCACTGGACAGAAGAGGGCACCTTCCTTGGGCAGAGCTTTACCAAGAATCCTTCCCCATTTCAGGAACCTGCTGTCCTGTGACAGCATCTCTCAGGCATGAGTAACCGGCCCGGTATATTAGCAGCTGACATCATCGTGGGGACCGTGTGTAGGTGGAACTGTGGTGTCTCCCTTGTCACCTAATGAGGTCCTGTCTAAGCTCATATGAAGTACGTGCTGTTCAAGACAAACTCCCCCCCCATTTTCATCCCTCACATAATGTATAGTATACTACATTGATTTTTTTCATTTTATTATTATTTATTTATTTGAGAGAGGTGGGGAGAGTCAGATAGAGTGAGAGAATGGGTGTGCCAGGGCCTCTCACCACTGCAAACAAACTCCAGATACATGCACCACCTTGTGCATCTGGCTTATGTGGGTCCTAGGGAATTGAACTTGGGTTCTTTGGCTTCACAGGCAAGTGCCTTAACCACTAAGCCATCTCTCCAGCCTTACATTGATATTTTTACATTGTGTGGTGGTGGAATGAAGCAGCATGATGGTGTGTGTTGTGCAAAGGGGTTTAGATCGAGTGGGGCTGGGAATCCAGAGCGTCTCCTCCAGAGGGACCCCCCTGGTCACCTTCCAGGCGTCAGGTAGGAACAAGAAGCTAGACGTCCACTGGAGACGCTGGAAACTAGGGCGTGGGCTCTTTGAAGGGTTTCAGAAAGGCCAGCCTGTGGTGGGCCTGCAGGGAAAGGGGGCCTGGGGGCATCCCTGCTCAGGTGAGGGGCTCATAGTGAGCTCTAGAGGTGACAGGCAGAGCCCGGCAGCTGTGGAGACCCCTGGCGTGTGGGAAGAGCAGCAGAGCCAGAAGGCTGCAGGGGCGCCTGGTCTATGATGAGAACTGGCCTCTGAGATGGGGCGGTGGACACTGAGCAAGCCTGAGGCACAGGACCGGGGCTGTTGCTTTGGATGTTGGATGGAGGCGCTAAGGGCCACATCCTTCCTGGTACCGAGGAAGCAGGGACAGCCAGTAACTATAATGGGCTCACCCCAGCCAGGCATGTGGGCTATCAGTCAGCACCTCCCCAGGATAGGGGAACCCTCCCTGGGCCATGACCTCTGCCAGCAAAGGGATTATGAGGTGGGGATACTGCCGATTCCCACTGTGGACACAGTCAGTGTTCAAAGCTGGCTGGGCTTCTCCTGGCTGCTTGGGTCTGGCCATCTTATGTCCAGTTGATCTTGTCTCCTGGACCTCATCTCTGCTGAGAGACCCCTCTCCTGATATTCTTCCCTTCAGTGTCCCCTTGCTAGCCAGTGGTCACAGACTCAGGGTTCACGGTTCACACACTCTCACCTCCCTGTTCTGACAGCTCAGCACAGCAAGTACAAGTGGGTTCTGAGTCTGGAGCTGGCACAGCGCATGCTGCTTAGTGTTGGTGTAGGACCCACCTCACTGGGGAATCCCCATTTTGCAGTGACTCAGGGATGGCTGTGGGGCAAGAACGGAGTTTCCTGGGAAGGAGCCACCCAAAATAGCTACAGCATCCATCTGTGGGCGTGGTGCTGTCTGCTCCCCAGCTGCAGCTTGTCTGTGGGAGGCAAGCATCTGCTTCTTTGGAAAGGAATCTGTCCTCCATGCCCACCTCACGCTTAGCTGAGGTTGTACCTCTAGTTAAACCTTGCGGGGACTAGTGTAAGGCTGAAATGGAGAGTTGTGGAATGTACACTAAATGGGACCGAGTCAAAGATTGGGCAGCCAGAACTACACTCCTCCTGAGCCTGTGTCTCTCCCTGAGCCAGATCCAGGGTCCCTTGTGATTTAAATATATATACATATATATTTATTTATGTATGTATATGTGCATACATTCATGTGTATATGTATGCATGTATGTAGGTATATCCATGTGTGAAAAAGAGAGAGAGGGAGAGTGAGCACACCAGAGCCTCCTGCCACTGCAAACAGACTCCAGAGGCATGCACTACTTTTTGCATCTGGCTTTATGTGGGTACTGGGGAATTGAACCCAGGCCATCAGGCTTTCCAAGGAAGCACCTTAAACTACTGAGCCATCTTTCAAGCCCCTGTTTGAAAAAGGAAAATTAAATATTTATTTATTTATTTATGAGAGAAAGAGGAAAAATATGGGCATAGTAGGGCCTCTTGCTGCAGCATATGAACTCCAGACACATGCCAGGTTGTGCATCTGGCTTACTGTGGGTATTGGGGAGTGGAACCTGGGCCAGCAGGCTTTGCCAGCAAGTGCCTTTAACCACTGAGCCATCTGTCTCCGCATCTCCTCACTTCTTTTTCTTCATTATACTGAGCTGGTGTTGTTCCGTGGTTTTGATCCGCACTTCCCGATGACTGGTCCTCATGATGTTTTTAGATTCTTGGTCGTTTGCATGTAGATGTCATCTTTTGAGGAATGTCTGTCATTTGCCCAGTTTAACTGTTTTTTTTTTGTTGTTGTTGTTTCTGAGTTGTTTATATATTCTGGACAGTTATTCTTTGTTAGACAGAGTCTGCAAATGTTGTCTCCCACTCCGTGGGCTGCCTCTTGATTCTGTCAATGCTGCACGGAAGCCTTGTGGTTTGATCTAATGATGCCTCCTACATGGTTACATCCTTGCCCAAAACTCCTCGACCAGTGACAGAATGCTTCCTTGCTTTCCTTTCTAGAGACTTGGGGTTTGAGACTTAATTATTGACTCCACTTTAGGTTGGCTTTTTGTCAGGGCAAGAGGTTAGGAGTGTGGTCTCATTCTCTACCTGTGACTGTCCCCTTTCCCCAGCACTGCTCGTTGGAGTCTCCTTGCCCATGTGTGGCTTCCTCACTCTTGGGTGTCCCTAGTTATTATTTAACATGTGTGGTGTATATAGCATGTACATGCATGTGTTCATGTGTGTAGTGTGTGTATGTCTGTATTTATGCATGTGTATGATAATGTGTATGCAGGTGTGTAGTATGTGCAGATACATATGCAGTTGACTGTATTTGCTTTGTATGTATGTGTGTATGTATGCATGCATGCATGTGTGTGTATGTGTGTGTGTAGTATGTACTCATGTGTCTAGTGTGGGTTGTGCATGTGTTCACATGTACAGGTGTGCAGTGCGTATGGATGCACATGCCTGCAGATGTGCAGGTCAGAGGGAACCCTCGGATGTCATTCTGAGGGACTCCATCCACCTTCTGTGAGACAAGGTCTCTCGTTGTCTTGCGTGTGGGAAAGAGGGAGTATCCACCACAGGTATCTGCTGTATGCAGGGGTGTGAAGAGCAGCCTGTCCATCGTGACAGATAGGCGGACTGAGGGCAGGGAAGCACTCTTGCCGTAGAAGGTGAGGCTGGGGTCTGGGCATGGAGGTTCTGGCTGAAGCACTGGTTGCTCCAGAACCTCCCCTGGCTCCCAGTGACTGTCTACTCACAGAGTCCCCAAGGCCTTGTGAGGCAGATTGTTACCCCTTTCCTTCTCCTATTCTTGCACACCTCTCTTCACCCTAACACCTCCAACAAACATGGGTGCTCTAGAACCTCCAGCCACTGCAGAAAAATTCCAGTCATATGTGTCACTTTGTGCACCTGGCTCTATGTGGGTACTTGAGAATCAAACTCAGGCCACCAGGCTTTGCAAACAAATGCCTTTAACCAGTGAACCGTCTCCCAAGCCCTGAATGTTCTTATTTTAATTCCACCCTTCATTCCACCCCCTAAGACCCTGGTATGCTCTCCTGCCCCCTGTGGACTCTGCGCCTCTGACTAAAGTATCCTCTTTCATGAAGCTTGCCTGGGTCCCTCCCTCTCTTTGTCTTCAAGCACAGACAGTGAGCTGCTGAGAGTCACTGTGTAGGATGTGATCTTCCTGTGCCCAGACCACAGCCTCCTCTGCATCTAGGACTTGGCACAAGTATGTCTTCCCCAGAGTACCCTGCCCTGCCCGCTCAGTCATTTTCTAGAGCTCTGTCGCTTTGTCCCTGTGTTAATCAGCCACTTGGAACGGCTGTTTGTTACTCGTCCATCTGTCTTTCCCTAGAACGATGAATTCTCCAGGCCTTCCTCATTCAGCGTGTACCCTGAGGGTCCAGAAAGGTGGCGTGCAGCAAGTGTTCTCTTGTCCTTTGCTGACTGACTGCTATCTGGGGTGTTAGGGTCACGCTTCAGGGAATAGCTCAGCTTGTGTGCGTTGTCTGGGGTGGACAGGGAGGCTCTTAGCCCTGAGTTCCAGGCAGTTTTAAGGGCCAGAATCAAGTGTCAAGGAACATCAAGAGAGGAGTACAGGCAGCACCCCCAGGTCTAGGAGACAGTGCCCCAGAGGGAGCATGCAGGGGCCACACAATGCCCTAGGCTTTGTGCTTGCACAAAGGTTATAAATAGGAGACACATATTTCTGAAGCTGACAGCCCCAGTGGGGCAACATGTTATGTATTCATATATCCCTGGTCCTGATGCCACCCTGCAGTGGCTGAAGAACCCGGAAGTGGGCAGATTGTTGGCTCTGACCCAGGGACATTATTTTAGAAACAAAAATAATTGGAGCTTGGCATTAATCTTGTCTAATTATGCCTCCCTCTCCTGACAGGCCCTTTGTTTATATTCTGTGGGGTTTAAAAAATACTCTTGGCTGCATCATCTAAAACCCTAGTGAAAGACCATTTGAAAAGGAAATAGTAATCCTTCTTCATACGGCACGCTGGCACGCTCATCTGGCTGGTGGCGGGAGGGAGCGTGCGGAGGCGGATCCCTTAACAGTTAGCTGGGAGATCCCAGCTGTCATTGGCGCCCGAGCTATGTGCTCACTGACAGGAGGCGGAGGCCCCTCAGCTGTCCCTAGACACTCCCTCTGGGTTGGGCAAAGGAAGCTTCTTTCAGCCTGGTGGACAGCAGAGCTCTCTTCCCAAGGCTGGGTCTCCCCTTGCTAAGGATGGAGAATGGAGCTGGTGCTCGGCGGCTTGGATCTCAGGGCATGGCTGGAAGCAGAAGCCTGAAGGCAACCAGTGCTGCCTGGCCCTCCCTGAGCTAGTGGCAGGAAGACTCGTGAATGGACCTCTGCACTGCTTGAACACAAGGCTGGGGCGGGAGATGATGCGGAGAGAGGCACACCCCAGCACATGCTACACGAGGGGCCAGCTTTCCCTCCCACGCAGGACTCTGACTTAATTTTGTCAGCAAGAGGCATCAGTGGTCCACTCTCTCCTCCTACTTGTGGGGGAGGTGATCTTGATCTTTGAGAAAGTGGGGTGTGCCAGCCACTCCTCACCTGCACAGACTCTGGCTGGAACTTTCAGGCAGCCACCATGGTGCAAAATGTAATCCTAGTGTTTTTCCGCAGAAGGCTGAGCCAGAGACCAGCCGTGGAAGAGCTGGAGAGACGAAATATCCTGAAACGTGAGTAGCTGGTGATTCCCCCAGAGGTTTCCCTCACGTGTGCTGAGCCTGCTGCACGAATCTGAGCTCATAGCCCAGCCCAGCTCTGCAGGCTCAACACTCTGGGGTTCCTTAAATCTGAACAGCTAAGAGATTCTGAATACTTGCCCTTAATGCATGGATGGAGCATCCAGAGAGTCCCTTCTAAAATAAAATAAAAATAGCTCTCTTTCCAGTGTGATTAAAGATACTCTGGAGTTCAGGCTCCTTTGATTAGCTCATCCTGTACACACAAGGGGAAGGAATTACTATGCCTGCACATGTTGAGTGTCCAGCAGGGTTTCCTGAGAGTTTGTAGTGGGGTTCTGACAGCCCATGAAATCCAGACATGGTCACAGGTCCTGTTAGAATAGGACGTATCTCTGTTTATGCCAGGAGGGGAAACAAAGAGTGGCCAGCTCACGGGAACCAGCAGACTTCCTGTAGCTCAGAACTTTAGGTCTCAGGACCCTCAGCACCTCTGGCCTTATGTTCCCCAGATAGGAGCATAATTATAGCATGGGAGCCTATGCTGAGCCCAGGGGTCCACAAATAGCCTCCACTGTATGGAAACGTATTTCATAAGTTACTGATGCTTGCGGTGGTACAAACCTCTTTGGAGGTGCACCTCAGGCAGTATGATATGTGGCCTACAGATGTCAGTCTTCAAAATATTACCCACAAACCCTATCTTCTCTGGGCCATTCAGCTAGGATAATTGCTGTTTGTTTTTTCTTGTTCTTTGCTGCACATAGCAGGCTTGACTTTTGCTTTTAATTCATGGGGATATTTTCACAAAGTTGTAACAGCACCAAAACCGCTTGATACAGGTAGAGAGAAAAGCCCAGAGGCCAGTGGCTGCAGGCAGACACCTATGGGTTCATCCCACGAGCCTCGATGCCACCATTAGCACTCAAGCTGCTCTACTCCTGTTAACCTACAACAAATAGAATGACTGTTCTTCTGTCATGTCACCAAGGCTGCTTCTGAGGCCTTAAGAAAAACCTGTGATTGACACCATGCTTAATCAAGTCAAGCGAAAAGTCAAGCTATCCCAGTTACCTAATGTTTGGATTTTTAGAAATAAAGTTATTTATGTAGAAAATCTTATAAATTAGAGATGCTATTGAGAACAGTCATTTAGACTTGATCAAGGCAGGTTTACAACTCAGGAAGTGCCACACTCCCAAGCGTGTGCTTCCCCACAGCCCAGGCAGCTAACCCGGAACCCACTTATCTCTTCTGCAGTACCCTCTTGCCTCCCATCCTGGGCAGCCAGTTCCTCCCACCTGCGGATGCTTCTGAATGTGTTACTACCTGTCCATAAATAGTGGAGCCTTAAAATAGAGCTTTGCTGGTGAATAAAGCTAGCAAGTAGCTGGAACCTACTGTGCTCGCCTTCAGCATGCACAAGGAGACCTTCTCCACTCCAGCCATGGCAACACACCGTCAACACTGGGCCTTTGTCAGTGAGCCAGCTTAGCTCAGAAGGCTTCTCAAGTGTCCTGAGTGGGAGGACCTGAGACACTCACTACGTGGTGTGTGGGGGTGTCTGCTTTGCTTTGGTCTGTGGAGATGGACACAGGCCCACCATATATGGTCCAGTATAGAATGTCACAGTCACCCGCCCTTGACACAGGGGACATCAGGCGTGCATATTACATGACGTTTTCCTTGTCACGGACTCCTATTGTCCCGTGGTTCTTGCTTCCCTCTAGATGGGACTCATGACGGCGAACACTCAGCACTGTGCCTGCATAGTAGCAAGTGAAAGAGCCTTAGACATGGTGGCTCTTTGTATGACAGTCATTCCTTAGTGGGCCACGTCCCTGGCGCAGGGCTGCAGTTTCCTCACAAATCTGTACCTCAGACCTGTGCTGTCCATGTTTGACTAGGGAAGTGGGTAAAGCCCTGGTAGGACATGTGACATTTCATGAATATGAGGGCAGAGTTAGAGCCCGGGCCCAGCTTGCCTCTCTCCGTAGTCCATGCAGGTAACCACTACAGCCACAGGGTCCAAAATGCCATAGCAGGAGGAGCAGGGAGCTGTCCGAGGTGCTGGAGTATAATTCTGGAAATGACAGTGCTGGTGGTCCTCCAAGAGTGAGAGAGCTGCTACCATGTCACTGAGGTGGCTCAAAGAAAGAAGCCTGTGGACTTAGGCTATCAGGCAACAGGTGTCTGACAGAGCCCTAGAAAGTGCCTCACTGCCTCAGGCACTTCCAGAGACAAGCCTTCCAAAGGCCCTGCTATGCTGGCCTGTTTGATGGTGAGGACGTAATCCCAAGTGAAGAAAATCTGATTTTTCCCTCACTTTCCTCGTGGAGATCTTGCACTTGGGAATTGCCTGTGTCTTTTTAGGAGATCTGAAGAATTACTTTCAGATTATTGCTCAGAGCCCCATGGCTACCCTTGGGATACTTTAGAAATCTTTCCATTGTTTCACTTGCTTTCTGGCTCTGGCTTACACCTGTGGATTTTCTAGGGTTATCACTGGCTAAAGAGCCCACGTGTCATGCAAGGAAAGGCAGGTGGGAGTTTTGCTCACTGTAGATGGCAGGAGTTCCATCTGCAAACCTGGCAGTCCTGCTAGCGTGGGAGTGCTGGTGGCCGAGGGCTCTCTCCTAGGCAGGAACCTCTGCTCAGGTTGGCGACCTGAGACTTTATATAGCAGAAAGAGCACCAGAAATAGAGCAGCTGTCATCTCTGCACCCCAGAGCAAGGCTTTCATTGTATGTAGCACCTCAGCACTCTGACCTATCTTTAGCTTCCAAGTGTGGGTGTAGCACCTCTCCAGTGCAAATAGTCACATCACACAGGCAAAGCCAATTCTGTGAGGGTCTTTAGACACCTCAAAAGGCACTGTCATATAGAAGTATTTGGTCTTCGGCAATGCAGAGTCAGCTGACTTGGGCATATGTTAACCTTTGAGATATACTATGAAAATCAGTGTTAGGCAGACAGAATGTAAAGGAAGGCATTTCCTGCCCTGTGTTGGGTAGAAGGCATGCACACTCACACAATGGAAGGAAAAGACAGTGACAGTGTCACTGACAGCTGAATGTGTGTGCTGCTTATTCTTCGATAGCTGTTGTACATGCTGTGTGTGTTTTAGATATAAAATCACATATTGAGGTATTCGAATAGAATGGAGAAAGACCCATAGACAGAGATAACCTCCCCGCAAAAGCAAACTGCAGCAATCTGCATCAGCAGCTATTTCCAGTGTAGAGGGCACAGAACCAGGCTGAGATGAGTACAGTGCTTGGGGAAAGAGAAACAAGCCACAGGAACTGCTGTGGCAGCCACTGTGCAGCTGCCAGGGTTATGGGGTACTTCTGTCCTAACAAGAAAGCTTCAACCTGTACCTCTTTTTCTCTGCCTCAATCTTTCACAGAAAGGAATGATCAGACAGAGCAGGAAGAAAGAAGAGAAATCAAGCAAAGATTAACAAGAAAGGTATTATGATCTAGACACTTTATAAATTTAAAAAAGAACATGGACTCAAGAAAAGCTGTCTCTGTAAAGACTGGGGTGGGTGGTGCACGGTCCTGCCCTGGAACTGCAGCGACTTCTAAGGCCAGAGGCATCAGGTAGAGCAGAGTATTTGCTCAGCGCCAGTCAGCTGCTTGCCAGACTCCATCATGTCTGACTCTGACCCTTGCTGATGAGTTCCTAACCCAGCCCAGGATGGAAAAGCAGGAAATCCTAAAAGGCAGTTCCACTTATTTACCAGAGGTCGAATGCACTTTTTTAAAGATTTTTAAATTTTTATTTATTTATTTGAGACGGGGAGGACAGTGAGAATAGGCACGCCAGGGCCTCCAGCCACTGCAAACGAACTCCAGATGCATGTGCCACCATGTGCATCTGGCTTACTTGGGACCTGGAGAATCGAACCTGGGTCCTTAGGCTTCATAGGCATGTGCCTTAACTGCTAAGTCATCTCTGCAGCCACCACATTTTCTTAATTTATACATCTAAGAAGTGTATGCATGAGTTACGGTGGTTTAGTTATTTTTTACACTTCCCATTTTTGGTCACTTTTGATGTATCTAGAAGTTCCTTAATTATAGACAACATTAGCACCCAGGGTTTGAATGTTTACTCCAAAAGTTAAAGTTTATGGTGGCCAATATAGGCCATAGCTTTAAAAGCCCTCATGTACTTATAAACTCTGACCTTTGCTAAATCCGAGTGTCCCGCTGTTTCCTGCTCTCCACCTTGCCCTGTGTGCTTGAAGCTAACAGGAGACTTTCCTGTTTTCCATTGCTGGAACTAGTATAGCTGTAACATTTAAAAGTAGTATATATTGGCCCTCGAGTCTGCTGATCCCAGAGTTTGAATGAAACTATTCCTTAGCTCTTACCGCAGGGGTGTGACTACTCCTGAGGAAATGTGCTAGAGGAACGGGGTTGTGCTTTAAGAATCTAAGCCTCACACATTAGAGCTCATATTCACTAGTTGTTTATGGATGTTTGCTGTTAATTCAGGAGAACTAGCTTGGCATGTGGTCCTGACTGTAACGGTCTTTTGTTTAGCTGAATCAGAGACCCACTGTTGATGAGTTGAGAGACAGGAAGATCCTGATACGCTTCAGTGACTACGTGGAGGTAGCAAAAGCCCAGGACTACGACAGGCGGGCGGACAAGCCCTGGACCAGGCTGTCGGCAGCAGATAAGGTCAGGACCACGTATACTGGGTGGGAGTGGGTCTTGGAATAAGGGTGAACATGCCAGGACAGCAGAGGGACCACCAGCTACTTTAGCTATGCCTGGACTAGATGTTGGTGTCACATCGACAGTTCAGGATTAGTGGTTCACAGCGAGGGGAGAGTTTTATGGTGTTTAGGGACATTTTGAGTTGTCATTAGGAGTGCTACTTAGCACCAAGTGTGTACAGACCAGAGATGCTGATACACAAGCAGCTCCCAGGAGAAATACAGAGTTCCATTTATGAAAGATGTATAGATAAATTTGGTCAGGGATGTAAATAACATACAAGGCTGGCATAAAATAAACCAGATGATGATTTAAACAAAGAGTTACATCAGCCATAGAGGGCGTCAGCCCACCCATGACATTCATGAAGTATAGTGGATATAGAGGGGCTTTGGGGTTTGCCCGTATGTGTCCAGCTTACAGTGTTTCTGGTAATCTCTTGGGGTTTGAATTGAGCAGTTCAGGAGGGAGAAGCTCTGAGAAAAGGGGGGTGGATGTGTGCTGAGCAGAAGGTAAGTTCTTGTCCATGACCAAATGCAGTTGACCTGCAGCAGGATTTCAGCCCCAGGGTGTCTGTATGGAGGCATTCCATCAGACGGACTTACCTCTAGCAGCTTACAGAACATTCAAGGCTCTAGGCATACCAAAAGCATGCAGCGAGTCTACTGGCCTGCTGCTCTTCAGATGCTCCAAGACGTGCGCGTATACGTGTCTACTGGCATTGCACCACCTTGGGGAACTGGCAGGTTCAGTTGCTTATTTGGAGTTGACATGTTCACAGGAGCATGGTGATAAAAGGGAGAAAGTATCTTTTAGCAGTTAGTGTGCCTGAATACAGGGGATGTGCCCCTCCAAGGCTTTCCCTGTCTCCTGGGTGATGCTTGCTTTGCCTGGCCCTGGTTCCTGTGAGACAGTCAGGAACATGGGCTTGGGCAGGACCAGACCACTGGCCCTGGAGACAACAGATGCTCTCCTCACCTTATGGCATGGCAATTAAGTGTTTTTCAAAAGGCACAACTTATACAAACTGGCTGGAATGGCTGCTGTATCTGAGTTTAGAAGGCCAAGTCCATCAAAGCCGGGCTTTGCCTGTTGTATTACTTCCCTGCTTCTCTGGTTCATGGCATGTGCTTGGTTCCTCTGCTAGTGTGGGGAGGCTGTCTGTCTATGGCACAATAAATTAACTCTTCTATTGATCACAAAACCACAAAGCCAGCAAGTATTAATAATGGTTTCTGATATGTAAATGTGATAACTTATTTCTTCTGTTACCCTTTGAATATCCTCATAAGTAATGACCTGTCTTTTTAACATTTCAGGCAGCAATTCGTAAAGAATTAAATGAATATAAAAGCAATGAAATGGAGGTACATGCATCAAGCAAGCATTTGACAAGGTGAGGTTTCTGTTTGTATGAATGGTATCTAACATGGTATTTTTAGTGAAACCTGCAGGAGCCATAAACATCTTTCTGTTCAGCATTTCTGCAGAAAACTAATGAACAGAGTGCACCTCCATTTAAAACTTGCTGTCTGCTTTCATCTTTCTTTTCATAAAATTTTAAAATATTTTATTGAGACAGGAAGGCAGAGAGATAGAGATAGAGATAGATAGATAGATAGATAGATGATATATAGAGAGAATAGGCATTTCAGGGCCTCTAGCCACTGCAACAGAACTCCAGACGCATGCGCCACCTTGTGCATTTGGCTTAAGTGGGTCCTGGGGAATCAAACCTTGGTCCTTAGGCTTCACAGGCAAATGCCTTAAACACTAAGCCATCTCCCCAGCCCCTCATGTTTATTTCTAATAGGGCTTGGTGATGAAAGGGGCTATGTGTGATAATAATATTATATAGGCCATTAATTTATTCACACAGTGTGTTTAAGAAAATTGTAGTCAAGACAAAATGGTAATTTTCCTAAGTATTTTATTCCCCTCTAGTCTTCAGAATTCATCCTATACCTCCCCAATTACTTTATATTTTAAGTTGATGTTAACATTCTTAGCACAAGGTAAATTTCCCCCAAAGCAAAAAAAGCACTCATTTCCTCATCAAACATCCGAGTATTTACCAAGTGTGAAGCACCTCTGGGTGCTGAGAATGTGACTGAATATGGCAAAAGAGTCCTGCCTTCCTGGAGCTTGTTATGGTCCCAGTTCTGTCCATAATCAAGACATTTCTCATCGAGATAAACCTTTCCTTCTCTGTGCTGCTGCACATAAGAGATGACACTGGCTTCTTGATGGTGATGAAGTTGGAGGAAGAATTTACTTTCCTTCTTCATTATGCTATATAGTTGTTCCAAATCCCCATTTCCCTTTTATCTAATTATCTTGCATTCTCACTCACTTTGAACTCCTAATAGGACTTCAGCAGCAAGTTGCTTTGTCCCCACTCTGTTCTGTCTAGCTGCACTCAAGCTCCACTCAGAGGAAGGCCTGCAGGTCCATACTGCCTCCAGCTGCAGCCATGCTCTTTGTAGCCACTGCAGCCATCTGACATCTCTGCTTTGCAAGCTCAGTGGCTCTACATCAGAAACTAGGCACAAACTCCAAGTCACCCTGTAGCTCTAGGGTGGTAAGGGAGATTTTATTAAAGATTTTGGTTTTTTCCTAAGTGCTTAATAGCTTTTTTGATGATAAAATGTTAAAGATGAGCCCAAAACCTAAACATCAGGAAATAGTTCCATTATATACATTTTAGCATGCCATATCAAATTACCAGAACAGTAAATTGTGAGATTTTCTTGAATATATTAAACATTGCTTTGAACACAATGCCCACTTTAAAAGTACCCTCATAACTCCCCTTTAGTTCTCAGTAATTCACCAGGCAGGCCATCCCTGGGGCTGAGCAGCATCCTGGCATGCTGTATACTGAGAGCCGAGCCAGCAGTTCTCACACTGACTTCCTGGTCATACTAAGAAGCCTACATTTAGTACACTGAGGTGCTTCAGCACT
Source organism: Orientallactaga bullata (assembly GCA_004027895.1). Classification (NCBI taxonomy): domain Eukaryota; kingdom Metazoa; phylum Chordata; class Mammalia; order Rodentia; family Dipodidae; genus Orientallactaga; species Orientallactaga bullata. The sequence continues at coordinate 23,858 of PVKW010005790.1, forward strand.
GGATTTTAAAGTTTTTAAGAGCTGTAATTTATTTGTGGAATGTTTTGGCAATTTTAACTTTTGGAAATGTAAAAAAAAAAATCTTGTCTTTTGTAATTTCTAGATTCCACAGGCCATAGAGATTTTCTTCTGAGAAGAATTTGTGTTTAATTTTTGATACCAACACTGAACATTCATCAGGGAACTTTTCCTGAAGTTTAAGCTCAAGACTAACTGCTGTGATTGTGAGACAAGCAGAGTCCCACTCACAGGTGCAATCTTGGCCACACTTCCCTACAAGAGGAGTAACCCAGAGGACACGTTTCCTTCTTTGGTGTCTGAGGAGTGTAAGCTGAGAGCTCAGCTGAGGCTCAGAGTAACTCTCCAGAGGCCAGGGCTGCATCGTAACAGAGGACGGGCAACAGGCATGTGCTGGCTCACCACTCCCAGGCCTCTGACACGAGAGACATGTGACCCAGTGTCATTCAGTATTTTGTTGAAAAGACATTTTTATTCTGATCATGATTAATTTGAAGACTCTAAGTTCATGTTATATAAAGTGATTTACTGTATAATACTTCCTCTTTTTTTATATAATGTTTAACAAAAATATAGCAGCAACATTTTGATTCCTGTTAATTTTGATCTTTAATTAAATGACTACTTACTGCAGGAAACTAACCAAGGCTTTACATTTTCTTGGGGCTGGGGTGAGCTCTATCTTAGAACTGGGATCTGTGAAGCAAGTCAATTTTTCACACTTCTGAGCCATCAGAATCCAAACAGATGAAAAAAATGCCAACTTGTGTGTTCTGTATGTTCTGTCAGTATATATGGTTTGTGCCTTGGAAAATCAAATAACCTTTTTTCCCAAGTGAATTTAAATTTATGTATCAATGAGTACTGGAAGTACATTTAATCTAGAGACATGTAAAAATGTATCTAAAAACGTTAAAAATTCTACCAAAATGAGATTTAACTTTAAGAGGATTTTTGTAAGTTCTCATATGCAAGCATTATTAAAACCCTATTTATAGGAGAGAAAGATTTAGATGAGTAGACTATACAGGGAAGAAATATACCACTCCACTACTTACATGAAAATTAATCTTGGCAAGCTTGATAACAATGTACATTCCCTGAATGAACTTTTTTGCTTTTGAGTAAGCGTTGGGCTGGAGAGATGGCTTAGCAGTTAAGGCACCTGCCTGTGAAACCTAAGAACCCATGCTCGACTTTTCAGATCCCAGGTAAGCCAGACAGATGCAGAGGGTGATATAAGCACACAAGGTGGTACATGCATCTGGAGTTTGGTTACAGTAGCTGGAAGCCCTAGCATGCCAATTTTCTCTATTGCTCTCTCCCATAAAAAAGGCCAGTCTGTTGGGATTGCCTCAAAACAAACAGACAGACAGACAAACAAAACTCTGAGCCTTCACCCTGCTTCCAACCAGTCTACTAGTCAAGCAGGAGACAGTGATTTGGGGCATGACTACAGGAGTTCGCAGAACCTGTACTCACATCAACTTCGTGCTGTTCACAGAATTACTTATTTTTTTCCTTAGCATAAGCACATCTTTCTCAGTGCTGCTATAATGTAAGGTCTAAATAAGGGACTGTCTAACATGCTATTACATCCTCAGCATTAAGTAACAGTAGAGAACGCCTGGAGCAACCAAGTATCCTCCCCAAATTCACCACGTTACCCCAGTGCTTTCCAAGATCTTCTAAACTGCTTGCCAGTCAGGTAGGTGCCCATGGCAACATCAACATTTGTGATGGTACCTTATCTGAAGACACTTGTGATTAGTCCCTGATACTGGCAAACATAGGGTTGGTTGAATTAGTTTTGTATAAGAAATAATGGTAGAAAAATGTCAGCTCTACCATTTTCTTGTATGTAACCTTTCTGTGAGGCACCTGTGACTTCAGCGGGCTATGCTAGGATCTTTCAAACTCCAAGCCCATCCATCTGACAAGCGCATAAGGTACATGCATGCGCTGTGCATTCCATTTTATTCAGAGCCACTCTGTGGCCAGTTAGCCCCAGCACACCTTCCATGCTAGTTTAAGCTGCACAGTAGCAGCTCCTCTTTCATATTTTGCTCCTTTACACCATTAACAAGGCCAAGTTATAAACATGTAATTTTAATCTCTGTCACACAGAAATAGCCACATACCCACTGTGACATGAATAAAGGGGAAACGTGTCAGTTTTGAAATGAGCCTGGCCTTCGGATGTCTAAGAGCAGCACTGCTTAGATGATTCAGCTGGAGCGCTTTCAGAGGCGCTCTGAGAGAGAGAGCTCCTATGTTCTCTGATCAAGTCCTATAGATAATGATAATAAAATGTAAACTTAGTAAGTTACAAGATACCTAAAGGAAGGTGTAAGTTAGGATAGACCTAAAGGTTCAAAGATACTCTAAAACTCGCACATATATTCATTTGAATCTAAGAATTTGGTGATAGTACTTAATTTCTCATTTTGTTTTTACTGATAATGAACTATTCTGCAGTATATTTCCATTCTTCATGTTCTTATCAGAAATTACACGTATGTTTACTCTTCTCCAACTAGGTATGCATAATTCTGTATCAGGTAAGTATCTGCTATCACTTCTCAAGTTTCTTCCAAGTTAGTTCTTGGAACAAACTACAAAGCAGTTCATAAATCATATGATGATGTGCACGAACATGTTGATTCCTAAATTATATGGTAATGTGCAAATGTGTAATTTGTATATATTATTAACTTGAAAACAAAAGTTTATACTTATGAGCATAAAGGCTTATAAAAACGTATTTCTGCAACTTTATTTAATATCAAACATGATATCAAAATTCATTAGTAGTAGCATTAACTAATGAGGTTTTAATGATTTGACTTTACAAACTATTGCTTTCTGTTTTCATAAAATGTGATTGTTAAAGCAGTAATATTTTTAAAAATGAAAAGGATTCTGTTTTTAAGAAGTTTAAGAGATTTTTTAAAGCTTTATAATTTTGGAGAAGGAAATTAAATATCTTCTAGAATCATCCTTAACTTTTTAGCTAGTATGATGGGCAGATATTACATACTGGTATTTTTTAAAAAACATGTTTTTAAACATGCATAGAAATTTCAAATTTTCCTCACCAGAGTAATTTCTAGATGACTGAAAGAGGGAAACAAAGCCCACCTAACCCCAAGAGGTCCACCTTGTGGAAATACATGGTAACTACAGGTCTAAATTTATTATACAGTGCAATGTCAGTAAAGCAATTTTCAGCTATGTATCTATATTTATGGCTCTTCAATAAGATACAAGTCCAGGAAAACCAAGTTACAGATGAACTGTACCACCCAGGTATGGTAGCACACATTGCTAATCCAAGAATTTAGGAAGAGGAGGCAGGAAAATCAATCAGGAGGTTAAGGTCAAGTCAGTCTAGGCTACATGCCTAAATCAAAACAACAAAATTAAACTCCAGTCTGGCCACACACCTCCAGTCCCCATTTACCTGCTCTTTTTCAGAGACTTTTTCAAATGAAAACATTTCAAACTATGTGCATAAGCAGCTGAACATATGAAAATCAAATGGAACACATGAAAATGTTTTCAAAGAGCAAATTCCTATAAGTTATAACTAATTACTTCTGTTTCCTGGTACTGTAATGGGAGAAAACTCTAGATATATGTGTTAATAATTTAATTTTTAAAGTCACCAACATGCCAGTGCAAATTATATATGCATTATGCATTCTATCTGGTTTACTATTCTTTTGTAGAGAAGCACACACTTAGTATAAATCAGGTGCACGCCCTAAAAGGCTAGTCCACACTACTGATTCCTTCCCTGTTTTCCTCCCACACTACCCTTTGGTTATAAATGGAATGTCTGGGTGGCACAAAGCATGGTCTCATTCCATGTTGCATTCCATGTTAGATTTGTTTGTTGACATTAATTTCTTTGTTAGTTTGTTCAGATTTCTTTCCTTCCATCCTTCCTTTCCTTTCCCTTCCTTTTTCCCTTTCCTTTCCTTCCTCCATCCTTCCCTCACCCCTTCTTTCCTTTCTTCTCAGCTTACTCTGTTTGGGTAATCATGCTGAGAAACTTAAAAACAGCTATATTCACGTGTAACTGTTGTTAGGCTATTTATGGGTGATAGAAACTCAATCTTCATACTAGGTCTGAAAGCAAAAAGAAAGGATTGCCAAATTTTATCTAGAATTATAGGGTACATGAAACTTTTAGTTTGCTATGAATTCAGAAATGCTGGCCTGTTGAGTGGATGTCCATGGTGTCGGGATGTGGCACTGTTTAGGTCATGGTAGTCCTCTATGAGTCAAGTGTTTCGATTTCCACCTAGCTATAGTAACGTAGCTTTATTCTGTCATTTCCTTTTCTATCTATACCTCTGGAGGAGGTACCACCCTTACAACTTTATCTGGTTGAGAAAAGAAATTTAGCTAAATTAGCTAATCTTCTCATTTGCCTCTGCTACTGAAGATAATTATTTGACTCAGTATTTCTGTGAGATGGCAAGACAATCTGAGCAGTAACGTTGTGTTGCCAGCGGGTCTCTCCTAGACTCAAAGGATACTGTCAAAGTGAAAAACACACACCATTGCTTAAAATAGCAAGTTCTGACTTTTACAGTCTATTGTTTTTGGGTGGGGATTTTGAGGTAGGGTCTTACTCTAGCTCATCTTCATCTGGAATTAACTAGAATGTTTCAGGCTGGCCTCAAAGTCACAGTGATCTTCCTACCTTGACCTCCTGAGTGCTGGGATTAAAGGTGTGCGTCGCCATGCCCAGCTACAGCCTCCCTCTAAACACTATAGCCAACACATCAAATATAGCCAGTTTTTTTCTTTTTAAATGATCTATAAGCTCAAAATGTTTCTGATACATTTAATGATTACATTTTAAAGAGTTATGTAAGTACATACATTGTGTCCTCTAGTTTGCCAGTTGACCTATAGATCCTAAGGCATTTACTGTGTGGCCCTTTAATACAAAGTTTTCCAGCTCCTGTTCTAAATTTTAAATGAGTAAATAAGTGAATAAATGTGTTACTAAAACAATTTCAAAATGAATTGCACAGAATAACTCAGAACTATGTTTCTAAATAAGCTTTAAGGTTTTAAACACTAAATGTCAGTTCCTATACTCATTAGAAATACACTGGAAATGCTTAGCTGACTTATAAAAATGTATATATCCAAGTAGGCAAATCATAAAGTAGTAGTTTTTAAAATATTTTATTAATTTGCAAGGGGAGAGAGAGAGAGAGCAAGTGAGTGAACATCAGGGCCTCCTGCTACTGCAAATGAAACTCCAAATGCATGCTTCCTTTGTGCATCAGTCTTCATGTGGATACTGGGGAATCGAACTCAGGCCATCAGGCTTTCAGGCAAGTATCTTTAACCACTAAGCCATCTCTCTCTCCAACCCTCATAAAGCATTAATATTAAAGGCCATTGTCTCATAACCCACTCTTCCAAATTCCATTTTACTTAAATTATTGCTATCATAGTGTAAGCTAAAAATATACAATCTTAAGTTTAAGATAGTATTACAGTAACTTCACTCAATTCATCTGAGTTCCTGAAAAATCTGTTGAATTACTTCCCTTCAGATTTTCTTTCAGAAACACGCTAAAAGTAACCACACTACAGATATACCATCATCTTTGTAATAGTCTATGCAACATGTGATTTGCCTACATTATTCCTCCAAGGCACCAAGACAATGCAAGTAGGATGAATGAGCTCTGTCCCTTGAGATGGAAACTCTTCCATCCTATTCTAAAAATCCACTTTACGTATGATTACTGGTATTATTCACTTACTCTGCCGTCATTAAGTAGGCCAGGGATAGCTTGGTGTCACACTTCAGGTTTGAAGTGGTCCTCATAGAAAAATAACTGTTGCTATTCTTTTAAAAATATTTATTTATTCATTTATGTATGAGAGAGGGAACGAGAGAGGGGGATGGAGGCAGATAGAGAATGGGTGCGCCAGGGCCTCTAGTCATTGCAGAGGATGCCAGATACATGCACCATCTTGTGCATTTGGCTTTAGGTGGGTACTGGGGAATCAAATCCGGGTTTGCAGGCAAGCACTTTAAATTGCTGAGTCATCTCTCTAGCCCATGTTGCCATTTTTATCAGAAGCACCTGCAACCACTCATGAGCCTCTCAAGATTGGGCTTGCTTCCTTTCTTTCATAAGAGGAGGAGTACAGGAAGGTTTGCAGGCACCTCCGTGGCAGCTGTATGCAATGATGCACAAGGCCTTGTGGTTTCAGGAGAAGACAATATGTACAGTGGAAAATCAAAGGATGGGAGCTCCATCTAAGCAGCTATGGCCATCCATGCTTGGATGAGACTTTCTAAAGAATAAAATATATTTATTTGCAAGGAGAAACACACACACGAGAGAGAGAGAGAGAGAGAGAGAGAGAGAGAGAGAGAGAGAGTGTCAGCAAGCACCCAGGCCTCTTGCTGCTGCAAAAAACTCCAGACACATGTACTACTTTGTGCATCTGGCTTTACGTGGGTACTGAGGAATTAAACCCAGGCCATCAGGTTTTGCTAGCAAGTGCCTTAACTGCTGAGCCATCTCTCTAGCCATAGGAGATTTTTATAAATTTTTATTTATGAGATGGAGAGGATGAGCACACCAGGGCCTCCAGCCACTTCAAACTAACTCCAGACGCATGTGCACCATGTGCATTTGTCATACGTGGGTACTGGGCAATACAACTTGGGTCCTTAGGCTTTGCAAGAAAGTGCCTTAACTGCTATACCATCTTTCCAGCCCCGTAGGAGACATTTTGATGCTACAGCTGCTTGAGGATTTCCAAACTCCTGTAAGTAACCCTCATCCATGCTAAGTAAGAAAGTCTAAAATACTTATTGGTTTGCCATAGCAAACTGTGGTGGAATCAGTCTTTTTAGTCTGTAGGGGGTGCCCTGCCTGAAGGGAGCAAGTGCTTGTTACTGTCTTCTGAGAAAAGAGTTCATGCAACAAGGTGTCTGAATGAAGGATTTTTTTTGAAATCTAGAGTACACAATATAAGAAAATAATGATTTATCAAATAAGTATATTACCCACATTAAACATTTATTTCAAAATAATCTAGCAAAATATTACAATAAATAGACTATTCTTAAAAATCTTTTTAAAAAAGTATTGGTGAGAAGCTTGCTTCTTGTAAAGATTTCTACATTGAGTTAAAATGCCTAGGCAATATAGTTATTAGTTGCAATTTTAGGCCATGTAGCACATGCTCCATCAGAACCATGAATGCCTCTAGTAGTGTGCTGAACGTACTAACCACTCAGGTCAACATTTTAAATTAGGGCCTTTCTTCCCTTCAAAGTATGGCTAAATTGTTATTACTTTTATATTCCAAACTATTATGCAAATTTCAATACTATGCTATATTTAGTCCAAAACTATATTAAAATACATTTTATTATATAATTTTTTATTATATTAGTTTTCAGACACAATTAACTTATGTAAATATCACTATAAAGTAAGCCATTTCTTCTTATTCTATGTTTTCTCAAAACATTCTCTAGAAAAGGGAGAGTCATGTCGTGTAGACATAAGTCATTTGGGCTTGGATCACATTACGTGGTTTTCTCATCTCAAAGAAGACATGTCCTTAAATTTGGAGGTTCCGACACATGTACAGTTGCCTAGGTGTTCTATATTTTTTGTTGCATGGATGCTATGTTATTTTCTCAGTTACACATAAACACTAGTAAGTAAATCAAATGTGTTGGTAGAAACTAGCTTTTACATATTAATATCTCCTTCATGAGGTCTAAATATTGAATCCAATCCTCTACGTATATCGAGAAGATCCTTTTCATGCTGTGATAAAAACAAAAAAAAAAAGAGAGACACCATTAGCACTGAAAATTTTTAAAAAATCAAAAAAAAACCCAATTTATTATTAGGGATTCACTTTGAAATAGCCCCTTTCATAAAGTCTGCCTGTGAGCACTCACCATACCCAGCCCCTCAGATCCACATCTAGCTAACTACAGAATTCTATGACCATTAGGAACATTCAAGGTGATAGTGAAAGAAAATGTGCACTCTTTCATATATCCATGTTATTTTTTTTTAATTTTTAAAGTAAAAGACTGAAGTAAAAAAAAAAAATCTAGAAAACAATCCAACAAAGATCAAGCTGGGTAGCTTCCTGTGGACTCTGAGCTGCATTAGCTTACTTCAAGTGTCTTCAGCTTATACTGTTCAGCACATGAAAGTTCTAGTAGTTTCACAAGAATACTAATATACCTTGTAGGCAAAAATCAGTTCTCAGGTGTGCTCCCATCTTTGACAAAACTCTCAAACATGTTAGTGTGAAAGCAGTGCACTCTGGAGTATACTTCACCCCAAAATGCAGCTGCTCCATCTACAAACCCTTTAGGAAGTCAACTAGTTTTATCTAAGTACATGAGGTCTTTGCATCCAAGAGGATACTCATTCTTTCATGAAGGCACTCAGGGTAGCTTTACCTTGCTACAGTGCAGTGTTTAGAGACAGTGTGAAGAATCATCCTTCAGATGATTTTTCAATTTGCAAGTCAGAAATTATTTTCCTCAGGAGGGATTCCTTATTTCAACTATCCCCATTCTTTTACTATAACTAGATTCCTATTAGTTATTTAAAGAATTTAAAGTCACTAAACTAACCTTCTCCCAACTGCAAAAGAAAAAAAAAAACGATGAGGAAATTCTTATTAAAAGACAAAAGCAGCCAGATGTGATGGTATCTGCCTATAATCTCACCGGCCTGTGGGAGTTTGAGGCCAGTCTGGGCTCTAAAACAAGACCCTCCTCCACCAAACAAGACCAAACAAAAACACAAAAGGAGCTGAATTACCATTTCCTGAAGAAGCCTTTCTTGAAGCATTTTCATGTTTTCTTTCACCAAACTCATCTGTAAATCAAATATCATCCCCCCTCATGAAATTTATCATCAAGTTTTAACAGCAAAAACTCATATTATACTTAGTAACATCAAGGTTACAGGTTAAGTATATAAAATTTATACCTTAGATGTAAAAATGGCTTCTTCATGATCAGTGTTAAAGACAGAAATTTTATCCAGGGAAGTCATCAAAAGATGAATCCTAACAAGTAAAATAATGAGTTAACTATATCTTTATCAGTTCAAGTTAAATTCCTATAGCACAGCATATGCAATTTTTACCTATAAACTTGTTCATTTTAAGGTCTAATTTTATGGATTTTATTTAGGAAGGATGAACTGACCTCTCTCGATCATTTTTGTGATAAGCTCTGAGCTTCTCCAATGTCTTTTCCCCAAAGTCCTAAATTTTAAGATATAAAAACTAGTTGTACTTTAATATGATAAAAATTACAACATAAGGAAAACCTTATGGCAATGGAATTAGCAAAATAAATCCAGCATTACAGTAGAATTTGTATATTTCTATTATTCCAAATTTAAATAAATTAGCTATATGGTAATAATAATGTATGCAGTATGTAATTTTGCAGATCAAAAGTAAAATTTCTCATGATGTCTTCCACATTACTAAAAACACCCATTATAAACTTATTTATGATTTAAAAGTTTAAATAAAGGTGATTTAAAATAAAACTGTTTTAAAGAACAAAATACTACAGAATGTCTCTCAAAGAAGAAAGTAAATGGAAGCCATAAGTACAGTTGTTTAAGGTCAATATTTTTAAAGTTAGCTTTTAATTCTGAAAAGCACAAACCAGCAAATCCTTTTCTAAATCTTTCATAGACTGTGCATCTTTTTCATGTTTCTTCATCTCATCTACGATGATTAAGTGGAATTTTTCAAGTTTTTCAGCCCTATCAAAGAGACGCAATGAGATTAATCTTTGAAACTAGGGACCCATACTGTGCGTTCAGGATGGTTGAATGCAGAGCTCTCAGGAATGATTGTGACTTGTATTACACACCTGAGCTCTACAACCTCATGGTCCAGAGTTTTCATATGATCCTCAATCATCGTGCAAGTCTGGTTCATAAAGTCATCCAGAATTTTATGTTGGGTCTGAAAAATACTTATTTGTAACTTAAAATATCTTTACAAAATAATAGCCTTACAAAAATTATGTTATTACAGACCCTTTCTATAACTTACAAGTGACTAAGAAAAGCTTAGAAAAGTGAAAATTAAAACCCAATTAAATTACTTAAGGTAAAGCTTTTATAAATAAGTTCATGGCTAATTCTATTGGTACAACTAAGGATTGAATTTGCTAATTGTATTCATAAGAACACAACATTTACAGAATTTACAAAAATTGCTAGCATTTATAGTTCTCAAAAACAATGCCTAAAGGGAAGTACAAATTAGTTACAGACAGTAAGAGAATATGTAAATCATATATTTTCTTCTTAGCGTCTACTGACCTTGAGCAAATCAAATCTAAATACGAGGTGGTTTAAACAATTTCAGATTTTACCCTTGCACAGAAGAAAAAAAGAAATCAAGAATGCAGGCTGATAATACATGCTGAAAAAAGTATTATTTGTTCAAAGAAATATAGGCATAATACACATTTGAGACAAAATATAGCTGGGAGAATACTACTCATAATTAACAATTGTTTCAGCATGCACTTTTGCTTATATCATCTTTGGAGCCTCAGAAACCAAGGGACACAAGCACAGAGTCAGTCAAATCAAGCTGGGTGTGTACAACACTCTAGTAAGCTGCTCTCGCCAATGATCATTTCCAAGAGATAGAAAGGTCTAAAGATGAGGCCTGTTTAGGAATCAAAAAAAAAAAAAAAAAATCAAAGAATAGAGCTAAAATCTTAAAATGAAAACAAGCCAAAACAAATAATTAGCAGAAAACACAGAATATGGATAATGGACAAATTTTTAGAAGTGAGAGAAACTCAGCTTATAAGAAATTTTTAATTTTTATTTATTTCAAAGAATAGAGAAATAGGCAGATAGAGAGAGAGAGAGAATGGGTGTGCCAGGGCCATTAGCCACTGCAAACAAACTCCAGACACATGTGCCACCTTGTGCATGTTGCTTATGTGGGTCCTGGGGAGTCAAACCTGGGTCCTTTGGCTTTGCAGGCAAGCACCTTAACTGCTAAGCCGTCTCTCTCCATCCCCAAGAGGCATGTTCTAACCTGGTAATTATTCCAATTTCTCACACATGGAAATTCAGATGCAGGCATAGTGGGTTGGTCAAGGGTCAAACAAGCCATAATCATAGTACTGAGTATAAATTATGACTTAAATGTTAACTCACATCCATTTTTCTTTTATAGTCTGAGTTGATGGCCTTCGAAATCATCCTTGCATCTGTTAAGTCATATTGCCAGTCTTCAGAAATAGGAAAGTTTGATGTCATACTTTCAGACACTAAAAAACAAAAACAATTAGCTAAAGTTAAAATTCACATCATCATATTGCTTTTACAAAGGACAGAAGAACATGGAAGACTGACTGGGAAGGAATGCAGTGGAACCCTTTGGAAATGGGGGAAACGATCTTGTTATTAGGATTAGGGTGGAGATCACAAATGCTATATGCATTTGCCAAGAGTTATTTGAAATGTGCACTTCCAATAAATCTGTTTTATACTGTGTATAAAGTATGCCTCACTAAAATTAAGAACATACATTTCAAGTTCATATTTGAATTTCTCTGAAAATTCACAGCTGGGTTGCTGGTTTGTTGGACTCATGAATATAGAGTGGTACATGTGAAATAAAGAAAAAATATTTAGAATGCATTAGTACAAATTTAGCTTTGTCATTACACCAAGAACAAAAATTCTTTTTTTTTTTCAGATTCTATGTATAAAGTAAAGATGATGGAAGAACCCAAAAGCAGATATTATGTTTTATAATTTTTAAATGAATTTATTACTTAAAAGTGTTTTTCTATGGCTATTACGGCAAAAGTGACAACTTTACAGTAGAACATGTTGGGACTATTTTAAACTACTTTGTGTTATTAATCATTTATTGACACACTCATATTTTAGTAAAATTTAAGTGCTGTAAAAATTGGCAGAATCATGAGGAGAATCCCTAAGTACCAAGACCCATACTATTGCATATTCATAAAAAGAGATTTTTTTTTCTTCTTAGCATACAAAGAACTAGGCTTTATTATCGCACATTTATAAATAAAACTTGTTTTTTATTTCCCTTGTTCTCCTCTTCACTCACTCTTCTTCCTCTCTTTTGTCCTCTCCTATGCCCCAGATTTTATGGCCTCAAGTGTTTTAGGTCCTCCCTCTCCTTTCTCTGTTTGTGGAAAAAATATTATCCATCCTGAACTCATCTACTGTTTGTACAACTTTTTTTTAAATGGATAAAGCCATTCACAATCTAAGAAGCCACACTGAAAATAAATGCATTCTGACCGAGGCCTTTGAAAGAGTGATAATCCGCATCTTCTGTTTGACAGATTCTTCCAGGAAGCAAGTGAGCTCTTCCTTCTGGCTCCTCCCCTTCGTCAGAATCACTTAGGTAATCTTCTATGTACATTTGTTTGCGACTATGATGATGACTGGGGCCTTAGAAACCATTAAAAATAATTAATAGTGCTATATTTCTGATTTAAAATACGCAATATTTCTTTGCTTTTATTAAAAAGTCTTTGTTTAAATACTGTGTTTTAAACAACTATGTTAAATTATACCTATAGTTCTGACAGTAACTAAATTAAATCATGATATAACTTGAAATACATAATTCAGCTAGAGGAAATTTCATAGTAATAAGTGATTTTTTTTTAAAGTAAAACCATGTCTACAAACCTGATCCATGAGTATTGTCACTGGTCATATCAACCCATATTTTCTCTCTTCCTTCACTGGACATAGATAATGGAGATGCTGCATGGCTTTCCTAAAATATTAGAAATTAGAAAAAAATACTCTTAGATTTGTCTTTGACTATCTTCATCAAACCATAAAGCCAAACGGTGTCAGTTCCTTTCTCAGGCTGCCTTACTTCTCTCCTGGTGTTTTCATCTTAACATCACTGTGAATGAATCTGGATGCTGAATTATTATCAACCCTATATATTTTGAGCTATATATTTTGTAAAAACTTTTGTTTATTTTTTTTGAGAGAGACAGAGACAAAGAGAGAGAGAGAGAGAATGGGCATGCCAGCAGCCTTTCAGCTGCCATGAATGAACTCCAGATGTGTGCGCCCCCTTGTGGGCAAGTGCGGCATTGTGCCCTTGTGTCACTTTTTGCATCTGGCTAAACGTGGGACCTGGAGATTGGAATCTGTATTCTTAGGCTTGGCAGGCAGGCGCCTTAACCGCCAAGCCACCTCTCCAGCCCCTTTATTTTATTTGTAATCAAAGAGAAAGTGTGTGTGTTGGGGTGGGTGGGTATATGGGCATGCTAGGGCCTATTGCCACTGCAAATGAGCTCCAGACACATGTGTCACTTGGTGTATCTGGCTGTACATGGGTACTGGGGGACAAACCCAGGCTGTCAGGCTTCATAAACAAACACCTTTAACCGTTGAACTATCTCTCCAGCCTCCAGCTTGCTTTTTTGTTTTACATTCCTGCTTCTCAGTTTTTCTTTGTGTAGGTTGTCATTTGTTTCAAGTCAGAAAATGGGGAGTCATAGAAAGTTTTTTTTTTCAAGTAAGCCACATTCTTCACATGTCAGCTTTGTTTTACTGTTTAAACATAGTTCTTTTTGCATGTGTATGTGATGAGTGCATGTGTATACATGTTGATATGTAGTAGTACATGTTTGTGAAGGTACAAATGCACATGTTGCATAGGCCACAGGTTGATGTTGGATGTCTTTTTCAATCACTCTCCACTTAATTTTTTTAATTTTTAAAATTATTTATTTATTTGAGAGTGAGAGAGAAAGAGAGAGAGAGAGAAATAGAGAGAATGGGTGCACCAAAGCCTCTAGCAATGAACTCCAGACACATGTGCCACCTTGTGCATCTGGCTTATGTGAGTCCTGGGGAATCGGTCCTGGGAGATGGAACCTGGGTCCTTAGGCCTCACACAGGCAAGTGCCTTAACTGCTAAGCCATCCATCTCTCTAGCCTTCCACCTTATTTTTCGAGAAAAATTCTTTTAATGAACCTTGATCTCACTTATGTGGCTAGACAAACTATGCAGCAAGTCCCAGAGACCCTTCTGTCTCTGCCTCCCAGCTCTGGGATCATAGGCATGTGCTGCCAACCTAGCATTTACATGAATGCCAAGAGTCCAAACTCAGGTCTTTGTTTGCATAGTAAAGCACTTACCCAAAAAGCCATCTCCCCAGTCCTCATGATATAGATTGTGTGTGTGTGTGTGTGTGTGTGTGTGTTTGCATGCATACCAGAATCTCTGCTGCTATAAATGAATGCTTGTCTACTATTACATGAGTGGTGGCTAAGGAGTTGAACACTTGAACACCTGGCCAGCAGGCTTTACCAGAAAGAACTTCAACTGATGAGGTAGCTCCCTAGCCCCTAGAGCTATTTCTTTAAGTTAGCGACTTTTATTATGTTACTATTCTTTCTTCATCATATATATATATACACACACACACACACACACTGTATATATTAAATCCCATCCCAATTCAAGTTTTAAAATTTTATCTTCATGTATGTGTTTTACAGGTTATTAAAATATTTTTACTGATAATGTATATTTCTGTTAGCAAGAAACTCAATCAACCAAATTCAAACATGTAGGAAACTACAATATCTATTTTAAAATTTTTATTTATTTGTTTGAGGGAAAGAAGCAGAGCAAGAGAGAGAGAGAGAGAGAGGGAGAGTATGGCTCACCAGGGCTTCCAGCTACTGCAAACGAACTCAAGATGCATGTGTAACCTTGTATATCTGGCTTACATGGGTCCTGAGGAATTGAACCAAGGTCCTTTGACTTTGCAGGCAAGTGCCTTAACCACTAAGCCATCTCTCCAGCCCAGAAACTACAATATCTTATGTAATCCAGGGACTTTGCAACCATATTCTCGCTATTTTGTAATCTTACTATTAGTCTCATTTTAAGTTTTGACATTTTTCTTGAGTAAGCCATTCTACATGTTAGATATTAGATTTTTCAAGTAACAACAATTGAAAAGGATTAAGTAGTGTAACTACCATTAAAAGCTAGCAAATTGATTCTTACCAGAACCATTTCAACTTAAGGAAGCTTTGGAAATTATGGCATATTACTTCTCTTTTGCTTTGTATGTATGGTTTTCAATTACTATTTGGAGATTCAATCTCCATAAAATGTTTTTCTGAACTATTACTCGCACATCTGAATAGCTGTTACAATTTTGGGTTTCTTGTGTAAGTGCCACAGAATTTACATTTTTCTGTTCACAACAGTATTCATGGGCTATGCAATATATAAGACACAGAAATTCAAAGAAAGTTAGACAACCATTTAAAACCAGTAAAAGTCAAATAAAATAACAGGAAACATCGAAA
This sequence comes from Orientallactaga bullata, assembly GCA_004027895.1. Classification (NCBI taxonomy): domain Eukaryota; kingdom Metazoa; phylum Chordata; class Mammalia; order Rodentia; family Dipodidae; genus Orientallactaga; species Orientallactaga bullata. Next base: position 39,307 of record PVKW010005790.1, read on the forward strand.
CTACTTAAATTTTGAAGGAATTGTTAATTTAGTGCTGATTCAATACCCACATATACTTTTTAAATAATTAAATAATTCATATATATATATATTCCCTTAGACAAATAGAGCATTAACTCAATGACAAGGATAACTCAAAGCCCAAGGATAATAATGCCTGTTATGACACTTCTATGTTCCAGGGGTCGAGTCACCTTATAACGAGGAAAAAAAACATGAAGCAGAAGAAGTGGGATAGCAAATGCAAAACCTATAGTAGTTTATATGACTGTACAGAAAATCAAATTATGACAGAAAACTGTTGGCTCAGGCTGAAAGCAGTGCAGCCAGAGAGGCAGAATTGCTCACCCTCTTTGAAGCCCAAAGGATTTTTTTAAATTTTTATTTATTTATTTATTTGCAAGCAGAGAGAGATAGAAGAGAGACAGACAGAGAATGGACATGCCAGGGTCTCTAGCCACTGCAAACAAACTCCAGATGCATGTGCCCCTTGTGCATCTAGCTTACATGGGTCCTGGGGAATTGAACCTGGGTCCTTTGGCTTCGCAGCCAAATGCTTTAACCACTAAGCCATCTCTCCAGCCCCTGCAGCCCAAAGGATTTTATCATAAGTCCTAGATAGCAAGCATGCAGAATGTAATATTTGTTCTGTTGTTTTCTGTCTTCCATTGGGTCCAATCTTCCCTTTCTATGCCCCATTCTTTCTTTTGGAATGGGCATGCTTATTCAGTGATACTATTTTGTTGGCTACACCTTGTGTTTTGATTGTATATAGGGCTCACAATTAAGAGGCTATCTTGAGTCTCAGGTGAAATTTTGGACTTCTGAAACAGTAGTGAGACTGATAAAGACTATAGGAACTTTAAAAAAATTATTTATTTATTTATTTATTTATTTATTTATTTATTTATTTATGAGAGATACAGAAACAGGAAGGTGGGGGGATGGGCATGCCAGGGCCTCCAGCCACTACAAACGAACTCCAGATGCCTGCACGCCCCCCCCCCTTTTGCATCTGTCCTTTGGCTTTGCAGGCAAGCACCTTAACTGCTAAGCCATCTCTCCAGCACAAGAGTATGGGAACATTTAAAGTTGGACTGAATGCATTTTACATCCTGAAATGGCCGTGATTCTACGGAGGCCTAGGGGTGGAATGTGGAATAGCCTCATGTGTTGAATCCTTTGTACCCTGCTGGAGGCAATTTGGGAAGGTTGTGGAGTCTTTGGTGGGAGGAATCACTGGAGCAGACCTTGAAGTTTATTAGTCTAGCCCACTGGGCGTTCTACGCTAGCTTGGTCTTGCTGCTTTTCCTCAGCTGATGGTATAAGATGTGGCACTCTACACTCTGTTCTTGCCATGCTTTCCCCAATATAACAAATCTTTCCCTTGAATCTTTAAACCCAAATAAACCCTTTTCCCATCAGCTGCTTCCCATAAGGTTCCGGCAATGAGAAAGAAACTGCTATAGTAGCACAGGCTGATTTTGAATTTGTAATCTTCCTGCATTAGCCTCCTGAGTGCTGGAATTATAGGTTTGAATCACCATACCAACCTGGCTGAGAAAGACCAAACTACCTGAAAGATTGGTAAGTTTAATTACATTCTATCATTTGTCATATGGAAGTTGTAAATTCAAGTAAGGGAAAAGATGATACACATTAGTAAAACAATGTCTACAATCAATATGGAACATCCAAAAAATGTTAATCCTGTAGTTAATTAATGCTGTAAATTTATAAGAAAAATCAAGCAATGCAACTTAAAAACTAGAAAACTTTAATAGGGCTGGAGATGTGGTGGAATGTTTGCCTAGTATGTGCACAACCCTGGTTAAGTCCTTTGGTTGAGTCCCTAAATTCAGTCCCTGTGCTAAAAAATAAAAATAAAAAACAAGCAATTCACATAATTGCCAAAAAAGAAATAAAATCAATGCCTTATGAAAGTACTCATTGGTGAACGTAACTATAAAAATCCAGATTAAAGTAAGACAGAACTTTACAGGCACCAGATTGGCAAAAAGATCTGATAACACCCAGTTAGTTATAACTGTGGAGAAGGAACACTATCACATGTATTGAGCAAGCAACCTGGTACAACTACTTTATAAAGCAAATTTCCAAAACCTTATTAAGAGTCAACAGTAAACAGAGGAGAGAATGGCACATATGTGGTTCTATAGATGAAAATATAGAATTTAAAATCCCATGTAGGACAGAAGACTTTAAAGAAGGTATATGGAATTACTTAGGTATATGCATTTGCAAAATGAGATCTGAAAAATTTAAAAGATACAGTATAAAAATAATGATAAATGCAATATATTAATGAAGGATCATGGTGCAAAATAAATTAATTGAGTCCCAGCTGACAAATTGTGGTGTGTAGGAAGTAAGTCTTAGAAAGGTGCTTAGGGGTTATTTGAGGAAGTAGGTAGAGTTTAGACTTAATCTGTCCTAATCTAATCTGTGCTTTAAAATACAGCTGTACTCTGAACTGTTTGACATACTGGAAGTTTCATTTAAGGTTTTGTCTGAGGCCTGGAGAGAAGGCTTAGTGGCTACAGCACTTGCCTGCAAAGCTTAAGGACCTAGCTTTGATTGCCCAATAACCACGTAAGCCAGATGCACAAAGTGGTATAAGCTTCTGGAGTTCATTTGCAATGGTTGGAGGCCCTGGCACACCCATTCTCTCTTGTTGCTCTATTCTGTACCTTTCTTTGTGCTCGCAAATAAATAAATAAATACAAAAAAAATCTAAAAAAGATTTTGTTTGAAAAATATTCTTTGTGAAGACTACTGAAGGCTCTCTAGTATACTGAGTTATAGGTGATAGTGGAGAAGACTGGTTGTATCCACAGCTGCATCACTATTACAGGTGTGTTGCTTAGTCATTTTACATATTTTTGTTTTCTTCATTTTTTGCAGTGCTGAAGACTGAACCCAGGTCATCTTATCTGCTAAACAAGTGCTTTGTCACTGAGCTACACCTCTCAAGAACTATCCAGTCATCAATTCCATTTTATATGCAATGGTTAGTGTATGTTGAGAAGAAAGTATCTTACCCCCTAGGTGTTAAGTATGTTTGCATAATTTGGTCTTTTTGATTGTTATTATACCAATTAACAGATGAGAAAAATACAGAGATTATTTCTGGTTAGCAAGTAGTGTAGCCAAGAGTGAAAGCTGATTGTTTTTGATTCAGAAGTCCACTGTTCTCAGTTACGATACATGATAATACATATAACTATAAATAACTACAAGCAGCTCTACACTTGACCATCAATTCAAAAGCATCAAAATTAAGCCATTTACAAAACCACAAGTGGCCTGGGAAAATGGCTTAGCAGTTAAGACGTTTGCCTGCGAAGCCTAAGGACCTTGGTTCAATTCCCCAGGACCCAAGTAAGCCAGATGCACAAGGGAATGCATTTGTTTAAAAAAAAAAAATAAGCAAAAATGGGGTGGTTCATAAACTGAATGTACTTAAGAATGTAAAACTTTTTAAAAAGTATAACTCAAAATACACCATGACTCCTTATAAACACTAACAGTCTCTCCTTGCTCTGAATGCTGTGAGTCATCTGTGATAACCTCTTAAGGCCTTTAAGTCTGCCTACTGCTTTTATGAAGAAATGCTCAATATAATTTGATAAGTGAGAGGTAAGAACCTTTTAAATTTATCATAGTTAATTTTTATAGTCAGTATTCACCTATGACTTTAGACCTAGTTATATAAATCCTACCCAATAGTAATACTGTTCTCAACTTTTCAGTTTACTTTATCAACTTATGGTCTTGGAAATTAAAGCTTATTAAAGGTTATAAGCTGTATTACAGTGAAATCTGAAAGAAGCAATTGTATTACAGGAATACAACATATCCAAACACAGGAAACACATGTGTTCTGATGTGCAAGTAAAAGCTCTGTGGAAGTAACAAGTGCTATCAGAAATCTGTTTGCATATTGTATTGTCAATGCCACCATTCTTTCTTCCACACACAGCTCTGTTGGGTCACTGAGGCTAGGAACTATCTTCTTTGTCATTCTGTCCATCTTACCCCAGGCTCTAGAACAAATTCTAACCTTAAGTACATAAGCAATGCATATTTGGTTAAGATCATAGGTAAATTATTTGCCATTTTCAAACACATATGATAAAAGAAAAATACATTCTTACCACAACATGTGGTCTTGGAATGGGTGAACAACTTTCCCTTGCACTCAGCGAGTTTGTGTCATTGTTTTTAAGTGAGTTTCCCAGGCCTCCAACTTTATTGCTACTGTTTGAGGATTCAGGTGGTGCATTTTTTGGATAAGGTGATAGAGATTTTGTTATGTAGTCATAATCCTGAGTAAAATCCCTTTCTGTTATTTTCTCTATGCCTGGATTGCCCCACAAAAATACAAACAAACATCATTAATTTAAATAATCAATTATTAAATCTGTAAATCTTAGTTATATTGAAAGACACACTGTCAATAACTTAAGAACTCTCAAGACACTTTAAAAATATCTACAGGTATGCTGAAATATAATAATCAATCTAAGTATTAAATATTTGTACATCATAGTAAATATTATTACATATTAAAGTCCCAGAATTTTATAATTAGAAAAGGCTTATGAAATTATCTGGTCTAAATCTTTCATAAAATGAGGACATTCACTGATGAAATAAGTCTTAGTATAAATGAAGTTTAAGGTCATGTCAGGGAACATGCATCTGTCTTTCTACATTATATCAAGTAACAATGGTTCTGGGCATTATTTAAAAAAAAATAAAGACCCTATCCCTACTTCTGGAGAAGCACAAGGCACAATGACTCTTTAACTAAAATGACTGACATTTGAGACTGCTTAAAAATAACATTAGAGGAACTTATAGTTTCTCCAGCTGAAAGGCATACATAGGTCAAAGGTCCAAAGAATATGAGTTTTCCTCACCAACCATTTTTAAATGAAAGCAAAAATCTCTATTGCTTGTGAAAACAGTCCACTAAGTGCACAGAATGATCACAGCACTATTTGGGCTACTATCACTTGTAAAAAGGAAAATGATAGGAACCAAAACAGTTCTTATGCTATTAAATATATGGTGAGCTAAAAGTATATTAAAGTTAAGCTTAGTTGCATTTCACATTATAACTCGTAAATATGTACCAATTATTTTCCCTATCAAAGCATTTTATTTTTAACTTCCCAAAGTAGAAAATGGTGATATTCCACCAGCATTCTTAAGTTAGAAAAAGATCAAGTTACTATCATTAACTAGTTCAAGAAAAAAAAAAACTTAAAAAATGTTCAGGAGGCTGAACAGATGGCTTAGTGTTTAAAAGTGCTTGCTGCACAAGCCTGACAACTGGAGTTTAAATTCCCAGCCCTCAACATAAACTCGGGCACAAATAGCTAACACTGGTAATCACAAAATGCTTATGTCAACAGGAGGTAGTCAGGAATATCTGAAAGCTTGTAAGCACGTGAGTCTAGCATTTGCATCAGTGAACAACAAAAGGCCCTGCCTCAAACAAGGTAGGAGGCAAGTACCAACACCAGAGGTTATTCTCTGTCCTTCACATGGGTGTCATGGCAGGTATGCACTCACATTTATACACACACCATACATAGACGTACACAAATTTATTAAAAATGCATGTGTTTGTGTATGTATGGCACACATTTACGTGAGGGTAACCATGCATGTGTAGACGTGTGTGTGGTGGCCAGAGAACAAACTCAGGTGTCATTCCTTAGGAACATCATTTACCTTTATCTGAGATAGGGTCTATCATTGGCTCTGAGCTCACGAGTCAGGCTAACCTGGTCTTCCAATGAGTCCCAGGGAACCACCCAGTCTGTGCCTCCCTAGTGCTGGGATTACAGATATGTAAGACAATGTCTGGCATTTTTACATGAGTACTGGGGATTAATCTCAGGTCCTTACACTTTTTTTTTCTTGCTTTTTGGGCTTTTGAGGTAGGGTCTCACTCAAGCCCAGGCTGACCTGGAATTCACTATGTAGTCTCAGGGTGGCCTCGAATTCACAAAGATCCTCCTACCTCTGCCTCCCAAGTGCTGGGATTAAAGGTGTGCGCCACCATGCCTGGCTCCTTATATTTTTAGGGCAAGCATTTTACTGACTGAACTATCTCCTCAGCTCTAAAATGAACTTTTAGCTATATTTAATCTTATATATATATCCCTCAAAATTAGTCTTCAAATTATATTTTCACAAAGTTACAGTAAAAAAAATTGTTAGCTATTCAAGTAAAAAGCGAGGAAAATGAAATGATACTGACATCTCAGCACTTCCACAGATGAACTCCCAGAGGCAGACAGAAAAGATAAGTCAAGGCTATTATTATTCATATAATCTTGTTGTTCAGGTGAGCCTTTCTTTTCTTTTGGAGGTTCTTTAGGTGTTTCAGTAGAAAAGACTTTTTGTTGTTTCTTTGGGAGTTTCATGGTTTGGGTTCTGGAATGGATAGTCTCCTCCTAAATATATCAATAACTTTTAAATTATGCTGAATTTGAATACTTGAACAGATAAGTTACACTGAAATATGCACTAAAATATAATGATATGCATGCCTCGAAGGGCCTACACATTAGAAAACTACTTACAGACATAATAAATATCATGACATGCAAGTAAAATGCAAAAGATGATGATCATATCCAGTTTAGGGACAATAGCATTGATAGATTTCGTGGTGCTTGTGATACTGAGAAGTTTATGAAAGAAAGTGTTAAGGGGAAGACACACTAGGAATATGGAAGACTGCTCATCAGAGCACAGGCCACTGGGCGATTCACATCGGTCTTATCCAGGACTCACAAACCATATAGTCTTTGTAACACTGGGAAGACTGGAAACAAGCCTGGAAAGGTATTTTGATGCTTTGAATATCTGACAAGGTGAACATTGAACATTTTTCAGGGTTTTTTTCTTTTTTCTTTTTCTTTTTCTTTTCTTTTTTTTGAGGAAGGATGAGAGTGGCTTAGGACGAGACCTAAGTGACTATATGCATGATAAAATTAAAAACTGATAAAAATGTGGAGGTAAGTTATAAAACTCTTAAAAGTCTTCCAGGTAAAGATAATATTACAAACAGGAGGAAATGGATATTGAATGAGTTAAAATCACCACAGAGTAGTAGTCAAGAGATATATCTTCAGCACCAGACTCTGGTTTCAAAATCAAGTTCTCTTTCTACCTCTTCCCAGCTATGCACTGAGTCCCAATTCCTCACTTGCAAAATGGGTTGACAGTAAGGACACTAATTACTCATGGACATATTATATTTTAAGGTAAACCTTAAGTGCTGAAAACTAGCAACTGGTACCTTGTATATTTAAATAAATATTTAGTAGTTTATGGAACTTTTATAAATTATTAATTTTAAGACTTAATTGTATTTGTTCACCTTTAATGGCAATTTCTCTTTCTCTTTCAGTGAATGTGAAAACTCTTGTTCACTCTCTGATTCTGAAGTGGAGATATCTTTATAATTTTTTTTTGTTTTTGTTGCTCTTCGTGGAAGTCTAGTTCTCCCATCTGGAACTATCTCCTCTTCCTTTTTAGTGGTGCTTTTATGGGACACCTTTAGGAGAAGAACTCATGAATTATTATTATTAGGTTAGTATTAGAGGAATCAGGCTATTTGCTAAAAACTGGCACAGTGACAATACATATAAATATCTGATAGGAATACAATGTTCTTGATTATTTTTAAATGATTGTATAGGTAGCTTCCTATTCCAATGATCTACTTACCTTTTTATCCTTACCATTTAATCTCTAAGATTTGGTATCTAACTTATGTAAAAGACAAAAATATCTACAATCCAAAGCCTCAAAATGGCTACTGGCTACTGTGATTTACAAAACAGAAGGCAATAGAAAAGTATACAAAGGCAGGATCAACAATCAATTGTGACAACTAATAACAATAAAATGATGGCATGAAAAATTTAAAGGAATGCTTGAGCCCTGACCTGTTGGTCTGTCAGTGCAGCTGTTGGCTGCCCCTTTTCCAAGGATGGTCCTGCAATTCAGAAAAACGAGATTCAGGGTTTTATTTCCCCAAGAGACATTAACTGAGAACATTTCTGCATGTAGAAGTTTAAACTTATAAAACAATGAACATAAGCTTCTCTTTTTAAAAAGGATTTCTTAGCACTTAATGAATCTTCCTTCCTGTGCTTTCAAGCCACCATAATGCAGCGCCCATTCTAGCACACTGCTCCCAAGATCAGCTCTATGGCCAGATCTATCCTCAGCTTCATTTTATCACAAATATCACCTGTATCAACCACCTCAACTCCGTACTTCCTGAATATACTATGATACTCCATACTTCCTTTCCTTTTGTATTGACAATCCTCTTCCTTTTCTTCATGCATCTGGTGGACTCTTACTTGTTTGCAAGATTCACCCTCATTTCTACACATATGCCAAAATTCACTTCTTTTTAAGCTAACCTCCTTTCCTCAGGTTATTTTTTTTTATCATAAAATAAACCTGAGTTTAATTGAAAAACAGTTAATAAGCCCTAATATTCAGTTATGAATATATTAATTATCACTAACCAAAACCTGTATCTAAAACTCTTAATTCAATTTCTTCAAGAAACTTACTATCAAAGAACTCACTATCCATATTCTAGGAAAATACTTTGTAGAAGACTTACAAGATAATATATACCAAAGCCTTTCTGTTTCTATACACTTTTTTGTATCTAAATAGATTCCTAAAGTGTATTAAGAGTGTTGGGCTGGAAAGAAGAGATAGCTCAGTTAGTAGGATCATTTACTGTTCATGTATTAAGACCTGAGTTTGATACCATGTAAAAAGTCAAGTATTATTACACAAGCCTGTGGCCTTAGTGCTAAAGGTGTTAGAGGCAGGAGGATCTTAAAGGCTCAATGGTCAGCCAGTCAAACAGAAAAGCAGGGTGCTTCTCAAAGAAGCTTTTCAGCATCTTCCTCTGGCCTCTGCCCAAGAATGAATGAGGTACACACATCTGCATATACCACATGTACACACACCACACATAATATATATATATATATATATATATATATATATATATATATATATATATATATATATATATATATATATATATATATATATGCCAAAAAGTGTATCATGAATCAAGGAAATAGGATGCAAAAAAATACATGCATGCAACACAATGTTTAAATAACAATAAATAGATAGCAGTTTCAGGGTCCCAGCTGGTTTTGTTTAAGAATACTGGTTTCTCATGGAGCTGGGGGAAATTGTTCAGTGAGTAAAGTGCTTGCTGAGCCAGTGTGAGGGCCTAAGTTTGGATTCCCAGCTCCCATGTGACATTCTGGGTGTGGAGGTACATGCCTAAAATCCCAATGATGAGGAGATGGATACAAGTAGATACCTAGGGCCTATTGGTTTTGGCTTGATTGGTCAAACTGGGTGAGCTCTGAGCTCTGTAAGAGGCCCCTGAATCCAGAGAGAGAGAGAAACTAAGCAACTTCTGGCCTCCACATGCACACATAGGCATGTGTATCTACACAACATGCAGATGTGTCCATATACATATGAACATGCATATACACATGCAGAAAGTATTCATCAGTACATGGTGCATTGTGTACAATAACTAATTAACAGCAATAGTGGGCCATGAGTAGACAAGTGATAAAGTGACATGAACCAAACATTATAGCAAATCATATTTTGTGTTTCTAAGGTTCTGTTAAAAATGAAATTCAGGGCTGGAGGGATGGCTTAGTGGTTAAGGTGCTTGCCTGTGAAGCCTAAGGACTCATTTTGACTTGGTCTCCTGTAAGTCAGATGAACAAGGTGACACAAGCACACAAGGTTGCACATGCGCACAAGATGGCTCTGGTATTCGATTGCAGTAGTTGGAGTCACTGGCACACATCAATTCTCTCTCTTTATCTCTCTCTCTGATAAAAATAATGAAAAAGACTAAAAAATGAAATTAAAATACAATTAAAATAATAAAAACCACCAGTATAGTGTTTAATCCTGACTCATAAGGTTATGTTGTTATAAAAAGTCTACATATAATATACTTATCCACCAACAGAACGTTTTATATAATTGAAGTAGCAAAATGATTTGCAACATTTCTATAAAAGTAATTCCTTACTTGATTTTCTACTTCTGTATTTCTTCACATTTTTATTTCTGCTATAATCTATTAGCTGCCGTTTTGATTTTGACTCTCCCAGCCAGCTAATGTCAGTCTTGCCATCATCACATCCGTATTCTGTTTCAGTATCACTAAATAGCGTTTTCTTCTCATGACTTGTTATAACCTATAAAAATTCCACAAGTACATTTTATTATATGTAACATACAGAAGTGATCCATTCTCCCTGCATGTAAAAAAAAAAAAAAAAACTAATGTCTGGTCATTTTATGTTGCTTTATTTATTTTTTTTTTGGTATAGGAATCAAACCTAGAGCCTTGTATGCTAGGCAACAGATCTACCATTATGCTATATCCCTATGACTAACTTAATTTTTTTTCTTTGCAAAACACTCCACTTTTTTTATAATTATTAAGCGAGAAAGTCTCATTTGTTACACAGCTAGTCAGAAGTGCTCGAGTGATGAAGTCAATGTTGGATTAACCAAAAACCATGACTTTCAAAGAAATAATGTTTCACACAACCCAGAACATTTTTAATTTTATATTTAAGTCATTCCAAAAATCTTCTAATGGGGCACTTGACTACATAAATTATAGTTCTTAATTTTTGACTTATTAACTCCAAACTGCATTTGAAATCTTATGGCAATTAGGAAATCCTTCATACACTGTCATGTGATATGTCGCTGCTACTTGTTTTTGTGTCATCATTCTTAACTGTGAATTTGAAAGTGCTATTTCTCCACGGTCTAAATTTGAGCAGATTAGGACTTTTTCAAAATATCATTTTTTTTTCTGATACCAATTCTCTAAATGTTCACTAGTAACTTTGAATTCTCTCATTACATCCTGATAAGGGGGACACACATTTCCTCAATTTCATGTCTTGTCAGCATGTCTCCTTTAACAATCTGTGTTCTGCCCAAAGCAAATTGGAAAGATTTTCAGTTTATGGGAAAATTGAAAACTAAATGATTGGTTGGAAAACTACTGAAGCATTGCTGTTCTCTTGTGGAATTTCACTTTCATCTCAGGTTCAGTATCTATTCTCTTTCTGGATAAGTACTATTGCAGGTATACAAATTAAATGAGTCCTCATTTTTCTCTGAGCCAGCATGGCTTTAAGCTTCACATTACTCTTCTATTGTCCCTTTTTAGGCTTTCAAAAATTCACTCTTCACAGTGTACATTCATGTTAGTTTGGTTACAGTTTGAAATAGACAAATATAAATTTGCATGATATTAATCTTCCATGAAATCTGTTGGTGGATCAATATTCCTGGTAGTTGATTTAAAAGCATTAAAGTTGCCATCATCACATGTAGATTCTTGAGGAAAATAAGTCTCCACTTTAGTTTGGCCTTTTCATTACATAGATTTTGTAGGTAGAACAGTTGGTTTTGGAACAAAGCCTTTATTAATACTTAAACAGGTGCATTTCAACTGTGACTGGAGGTTTCTTGCTACTGGAAATCCAAGTAATTTGTGAAAGATTTTTGCATCAGTATGTATTAATTGTACATAAAGGGATTCTTTTCTTTCTTTTTTTTTTTTTTTTGGAGAGAGAGACAGAGAGAAGAGAGGGAGAGGAAGACAGAGAAAATGGGCGTGCCAGCAGCCTCTCAAATGCTGCAAACAAAATCCAGATGTGTGTGCCCCTTTTGTGGTTAAGTGCGGCATTGTGCCCCTGAGTCACTTTGCATCTGGCTAAACGTGGGACCTGGAGATTGGAACTGACATTCTTGGGCTTAGCCGGCAGGCGCCTTAACCGCTAAGCCATCTCTCCAGCCCAAGGGATTCTTTTTTATTTTTTTAATTTGAGAGTGACAGACAGAGGCAGAGAGAGAGAGAGAGAATGGGCACACCAGGGCATCCAGCCACTGCAAATGAACTCCAGATGCATGTGCCACCTTGTGAATCTGGCTTACGTGGATATTGGGGAATCGAGCCTCGAACCGGGGTCCTTAGGCTTCATAGGCAAGCGCTTAACTGCTAAGCCATCTCTCCAGCCCCAAGGGATTCTTTTCTAGTATTTTACTTTTATTTATTACACAGAGAGAAAGACAAAGACACAGAGAGATAATGAGAATATGAATGGGTATACCAGGGCCTCTAGCCACTGCAGACAAACTGCATGTGTCACCATGTGTATCTGGCTTATATGGGTTCTGGTAAATTGAACCTGGGTCCTTAGGCATTGTAGGCAAGCACCCTAACCACCAAGCTATCTCTCCAGCCCCATAAAAGGGATTATTAATGGTATTTCCATACAGGTATGTACTGTATTTTGATCCTATTCATCCTCTATTACATTCTCTTATCCTTTTCCCACTCCCCATAATTCTTTTCCTCTTCCCAACTAGTCAACTTTCTACTTTGCTTATTTTTTGTTTTGTTTTTGGTGACTTTCATTTAATTATAGTTATTTATAGGAACATAGGTGAGGAGTCATTTACAGGAACATAGACAACTTAACCATGGTCACCAGCAACCATTAACTATATATAGATCTTGTGAAGTCCTACTCACTTCAATGACGACATAAATGTTGATGGCTTTAGTCTTGTGCAGTTAAACTTATTTTCTAAAAATTCAGGAGTGCCATATCCATGTCATACCTGAAAAACAGTGTTTTACTACACTCCCCTCTATGTCTGGCTCTTACGTTCTTTCAACCCCTTCTTCTAAGATGTCCCCTGAGCCTTAATAGAGGTGATATAGGTGTCCTTTCTATTTATGGCTGAGCATTCTCTTAATCTTAGCACTTTAACCACTTATAAGTCTCTGCAGTAATTGATATAACTTGCAAAAAAGAAGTTTCTCTGATCAAAGCTGAGAACAGAACCATCTATATATGGCCATCAACATAAACACATAGAAGGCAGTTTGATGAGCATATCGTGTCTATTCAGCCAAACAACAATAGTAGCTTCCTCACTAGGACCTATGATCACCTTAGGGACAGGTTATTGACTAAGTTTACAAAACTTTAGTATACATGTCAATTCCTTCCTGTGGAACAGGCCTCAAAACCAACCGTAAAGTGGCTAGTTACCTCCTTAACAGTCATCTTGCCTGACAGGTCAACAGTGTAACACACAGGGTCCACGTATGAGTAAGACTACTGTTGATAATTCTCCCACAGCAGCCTGCTTAGCACTTTCCAGCTTTGAACCCTAGCCAGGGTTGAAACCTCAATCTAGCCAGGTTGAGGATGTTTCCAGCTTCATCTGTGTCTTGCAACCAAGAGTGGGTTATCTTCAGCAACAGTGTTTTTACCAACTACATTTTGTGGGCAACCAACAGCAGTGGCTAGCATCCTTAGAGCTCTAAGACTTGCACTTGGGAGGATATCCCTGTATCCCTGCAGCTAAAAATTTATTCTGATTTGATTCTCATTTATTCAGGATCTAGAGATGGAAAATCCTCAGCCTCAAACTGTTTACATTCTTTTGTCTTCTTTTCCACTTTATTCTTAATTATGTTGTTTTCATGTAGTCCATGGCTTTTTCCAGAATGGAAAATATTCTTATGAGAATAGTAATTTCCATTATGTTATCCCTTTCAAAGACTGATATTTTCAGTACCATTTCTACCATGTGTATATAAGCTATTTTTTCTTTCCTCCCAAAATTTTTTCCACTGGGATGTCCAAAACCAGAGTAAAAGCCATGTGGAGGGTTGTGTAGTTATAACTCACATCATAATATTCTATCCATGAGAAAACTGTCATTTTGTTTGTCAAAATTCAATGACAACCTTTTTTTTGATGATGTAAGAACATTAAGCTAAGATAAAGTCATGCTGAGCCAATGAGGTTCAGCCTCTTCACACTAGAAAAAGAAGGTTCAACACCTTATAGCAAGTTTAAAATACAACAGGTATCCATACAAGGGTGTTGTTTTCTGTACAAACATTATGTCTTCTAGTTTTTTTTATTTTGTATTCTCTGAAATAATATACAAGTTCTTTAAAGATTACTAAACTATGATTATTTGATATAGAGTCATTTCAGGTCACCTACCTACATTTCTGTTTTAAAGTTTTCATATGGCTATTTCCAGAATCAGCCCAGTTCCATGGATCCCCCAAACCACATAAAAGTGCTAGGTGTGGTGATGCACATTTGTAACCCTGGCTTTGGAGAGGTGGAGATAGGCTGATATTTGGAGCTCACTAGCCAGATAGTTTAGCCTAATCAGTGGGTTCCAGGCCAACGAGACACTCTGGCTCAAATAAAGTTAGACCACATCTAATGTTGTCTTCTGACCTCTGCATACATGCACACACACATGCAGCACCCCCACATAACATAATAAAAGTAGTAAAAGAAATACATACTGTTGTAAGAGACACATTAGTAAACTTACTCTTTTATCTTTTGTTTTGTGAGAAGGTTCACATCCATCATAATTTTGTATACCTACCCTTAAAGCAAAAATATGTATTAATTTTAATAGAAATCCTATTTGTTTTCTTATTTAACTATATCATTAGTGCTATGTAATTCTGGCCATGCCACTTATCATCTCTGACCAAAGCTTTAAAATGATAAGGCTAACATAAAGGAGTATATTTTTTCAGCTCTATGATTGAAGAGATACAATTAATAGTTAAATTATAGACATTTTCACCTATTAAATTAAAAAGTAAATACTGAAGTAACCAAATCATAATGAAGCAATCATGACAGTAGCATTTTAATTCACATTTCTCATATGTTAAACATTATCATAAAGACAGACTAGGGAGAATTATTATTCCAAAGGAAAAAAGGGCTGGAAAGATGGTTCAGTAGTTAAAGTGCTTGCTTGGAAAGCCTAAGGATCTGGATTCAATTTCCCAGTACCCGTGTAAAGCCAGATGCACAGGGTGGTACATGAGACTACAGTTTGTTTACAGTGGTTGCCCCCTCAAATAAATAAATAAATAAAATATAAAAAAAGAAAAAAGATAGAGCTAAATTTTAATCTGACAAATATAATTATAATTAAAAAATCACCTACAGTTTCAATGAATTATCCATGCTGGCTCCTCTAGCTGTAGACTGAAATTCTTGCATCTACATGTTAAACAAACATTAAGAAAAAAAAACTTCTTAGTGTCAAAATATGGTAAATAAAAATTAACATGTAAAATCTAGTTCCTATGACTTCATAGAATAAAATTTGACAATAAATAAACCTACTTAAGTATTTTTCAGTATTTTTACTCAAGAAGAAAACTAATATAGTAAATATACTAACAGCAAACAAATAAGTTATCTTTTAAAAATTTATCAGAGTAAGGAATGGGATTTTCTTTTTTTAAAGGAATTTGATTTTCTTGAGAGAATAAGTCTAAGTTAAAACTGCATAGTAAATGTAAGAAAGCTACTGAAGAACTAAACACATCACTGATGTCTAACTTACTCCAAGTTTTATAACAGGTTCATTAGCACCATTCAAACTGAAATTGTAAACATCATTCCTGTGAAAATAAGAGAAAAATTAGCTTCATTATGTAATAAATACATTAGTCTCTTCTACGATGAATGAGTTGATTTGTGAAAAATTACTCACAGTGGGCATTCAGAAGTAACATTAATAAAAGTGGTCTTCAGTTTTCTGTAACTTTTTTTACGAACCTTTTCAAAAGACAAAAAAAAAAAAAAGCTTACATAAAGCACTTAAACTTGTAGACTATAGCAAACCATCAGAAGTGCCATTATCTCTAGTTAGATTTCTACTACTATAAATATAGCCTATTATATAATGTAAATTGAATAAAAATATATCCCAATGAAATTATCTTGTAAAGACTGGTGCATTCCCATGTTCAGTGCATATTCATAATATACAAGGCATGGACACATGTAGGTTTCTGCTGATGGAAAAGGAAAGTGTCTAATACACACAAAGGAATATTATCCAGCTTTAAAAATAGAAGGAGCATGAATAAGCAGGGGACCCTACAGAGTATGAAACCAACCAACCAGACAAGAAGTACACACTTGTGCAATAGTGGCACACAACCTCTGCTGGTAATCAACTGTTCTCTGATTGGACATGGGGCTAGTTCAATGGGAGAGAACTCATATTTGTTACTGGAAACCAAGTCAGAATCTCAATGTCAGGAAAACCATGACTCTAGAGAGAAGTCCCCACTGTCCTCTAAAGAAGAATAAGATTACACACTAAAAAGTCATTCAAATAACTTTGCATGTCCCCTTTAACCCAAGCTACTCTCACTCTTGATTGGAGAATGTGTTTTATTTTACATAAAGCAGAGAAAATGGAGGAGAACCACGATCCATCAATAAGGCAAAAAGAATGCTGACTGGGGCTGGAGAGATGGCTTAATGGTTAAGGCAACTGCTGCAAAGCCTAAGAACGCTTGTTTGAATCTCCAGGTCCCACGTTTAGCCAGATGCAAAAGTGATAAAAGGTGCAATGTCGCACACATGCACAAGGGGATGCACGCGTCTGGAGTTCGTTCACAGTGGCCATGCTCTCTCTCTTTCAGCCTCTTCCTCTCTCTCTCAAATATAAAAAAATAATTTTTTTAAAAAAAGAATGCTGACTGCCTACCATAAGAGGTGTCACTTCTACCATATCTGTTGGAGAAATGGCAGAGAAGCGACATCAGGAATACTGCTCTTACTGGTAGCCTGAAAACCAGCTCCAGGGCGATGGTGACAGACATGGTGATCAATCAAAACCCATCAAAGCAGAAATCCAGAGGCCACAGAGAGCTAAACACGAAATCAGACTTCCAACAGGTCTGCGATGGCTCAGGGAACACTATGGAAGGGGCAGAGAGAGAGAGAGAGAGAGAGAGAGAGCCAGAGTGGGTAGGAGTACCCTTGCTACCCTACAGGGACTGACTAAGGCCCTTAAGACCCCACAGTGAACCCCACTGAGGAGGGCCCCATGGAAACAAGAGCAGGAGTAAGGGGATAAGAGTATAGCTTGTTATAATATGTATGTAAAATAAAATAATTATTTTAAAAAGGCAATCTTGCTATTTGACTTAATATAGCTAAACCTTGAGGAAGGCATACCAAATGAAAAAAATCTATACAAACAGAAAAAAAAAAAAAAACTGCATGATCTCACTTATAAAAACTTTTGAAGAAGCCAGGCGTGGTGGTACACACCTTTAATGCTAGCACTTGGGAGGCAGAGGTAGGAGGATCGCTGTGAGTTCGAGGCCATCCTGAGACTACATAGTGAGTTCCAGATAAGTCTGCACTAGTGTGAGACCCTATCTTGAAAAAACAAACAAAAAACTACTGATGACATAAAGCTAATATAAAATGATGGTTTCTGAGGGTGAGGAGTTAAAGGATATAAAGCTGTATATATACATATATAAAATGAATAGAGTCTAAGTTTACATATATATGATGAATAGAGCTTAGAGATCTAAAATAGAATATGAGTTCTATATTTATTAATACTGCATTGTCTTCAGGATGTTATCCAAAACTGCAGATGTAAAGTGCTCTTACAGTCCACATGTAACATAGGGCAATTATGTGAAATAAAGGCCACGTTAATTTCCTTGACTATCCTAAACATTCTACTATGCAATATAATGTTATATACATTATATGAGATGACAATATAAAGCATTTGTAATTTAAAACACATTGAAGACTATTTATACATACTGACTAGAACATTATGTAAAATATTTTAAATCTAATATAAAATTCACATATCCTTAAAATTAACTGACATTATTGTATATAAATAAGCTCTCTCCAGCATTCTGTAAACAAAATTTTAGTGATTCTAGATTCGTAAGAAAATTTTGCTTTGTTTTAGAATCTCATTTTCCTTTTAATTATTTTTTAGTGTGTGATATATGTGGTATATGCATGTGTATGTGCAAATAGGTATAGCCCATGTGCACATGTGTGGAGGCCAGGTAATAAAAGGTGCTCTCCTCTACATCATCTGCATGCTTGCTTCCTTGAGATGGAGTATTTTATTGAACCACAGCTATCATTTTTCAGTCAGAGACTGGCTGACAAACAAGCCCCCCCATAATTTTCAGCCTCCACTCCCACAAGACTGGGGTTACGGGCAGGCTTAGATGTTTAAGTGAGCTGGGAAATCAAACTCAGACAAATCAAGTCCTTTTAGACTCTCTTGCTTGCACAGCCAGCAATCTGACCCACTGAGCCATCTCTCTTCAGACACCTCATTTTCTTTAAATATTTAAATAGGAAACTTTGGGAAATGTTTAAGATTATGTAAAAATCTCACATGAAAGTATCAAAAAGATATCAACTAGCTTGTTTTGTTAGAGAGAAATATTTGTAAGATTATTTATATAGCTTACAGCTCAACCAGATCACAAAATAGTGATGGTATACAAGAAGTTAAATAAAACTTAATAAAGAATGATTGTGGGGCTAAAGAGATGGCTTAGCAGTTAAGGCACTTGCCTGTGAAGCCCAAGAACCCATTTTCTATTCCCCAATAACCACGTATCCCAGATGCACAGGGTGGAACATACAATCTGGGGTTTGTTTGCAGTGGCTGTAGGCCCTGGCTTGCCCATTCTTTCTACCTGCTTCTTTATTTTTCTCTCTTTATCTCTCAAATAAATCAATAAAATAGCTTTTTTTAAAAAAGGAATGATTGTTTCACATTACTAAAGAAATTAATATATGATTTCATGTATAAATTAATGTCACTAAATAATTGACGACAGATCAGAAATAATCAGAAGATTAATATCCAGTAAGCTAGAAATATTAATAAGCATTGTGCAGTCTTATACTTCTTTTGGTTATCTGACACAGAATTATTTGCATTATCTCTACAGTTTCTCTCTCAGTATGTTACTGCTCTTTATTATTTATCTGGTATATCCTTTCCCAGATTTTTGGTTGTGTTTTTAAAATGGGCTCTATGTATTCCAGACTGGCCCTGATTTAAAGATCCTTGTGTCTCAGACTCCTGAGTGCTAGGATTACAGCTATGTACCTTCATGCCCAGCTTCCAATGTGATTTTACCAGTGGGCAGATACATATGTTCATTTGTGTTAATGAATATACAAAAATGAGCAGAGATGTTCAAAACGATATGGAAATGTGAGTAAAATCTTGTAGAGAATTCTAAGGTGAGGTAAGGGGATAAAGAAGAAACAAGATGATTCAAAGATTTAAAAATAGTTATAGTCTAGTTACAGATGGGTAATGCTTACACTAATGAACTTATTTTTATTTTTTTATTTATTAGAAAGAGAGGCAGAGAGAGAGAGGGAGGGAGGGAGGGAGGAAAGGAAGAGAAATTGAGAGACAGAGAGATAAAGAAAGAATGAATACATGCGCCAGAACCTCCAGCTGCTGCAAATGAACTCCAGACACATGTTCCACCTTGCGCATCTGGCTTATGTGGGTCCTGGGGAATCGAACCTATGTCCTTTGGCTTTGCCGGCAAGCACCTGAACCACTAAGCTATCTCTCCAGCCCTGAATATAATTTTTAAAAAGGTGCATCAGAATTACTGTACAAATTCAGAATTCTTGCCAATTCAATGTTTTGAATCAGATCACCTTGGAAAGTTTTCACAAAAAGACAAGTCGATCACACAAGGCTTTCAATGAAATATCAGAAAAGTGGGTGAGAGCCTACTAATGTAGTTCTTTCCACAAAAGGATGAATACATAGGAAAGATAATTCAGGAAACATCATGGTGCCCTGCTCAAATGCAACAAGGCACAAGCCTAATATGAGAAAAGACAGTCTTAAAGGAACTAATGAGCTGTTCTGTCTCCAGTTGTTTCAATCAGCAGCAAGCTAGGACCAGAGCAGCTTTCTGAGTAATAGCATGACATGATTAAAGCTGTTTGGAAAGAAAACAAGATGGTGCTTAGTGGCACAAACTGACACCAAGATAAAAGGAGTTGACATAGACAGGACTGAAGACAGAGATTATAGAGTGAACCTTAACATCAGATAAGTTAAACTAATACAAAAAAACCCTGTAAGTAGCAAGTCAAAAACAAT
Source organism: Orientallactaga bullata (assembly GCA_004027895.1). Taxonomy (NCBI): domain Eukaryota; kingdom Metazoa; phylum Chordata; class Mammalia; order Rodentia; family Dipodidae; genus Orientallactaga; species Orientallactaga bullata. The sequence continues at coordinate 59,482 of PVKW010005790.1, forward strand.
TAGTATTTTAAGCCTGAATCAATAGTAACTTCTTTTTTAAAACAATAAAAATAAAAAAAAAGAGGGCTCAGCAGTTAAGATAGTAAACTGTAAAGCCAAATGTACAACATAACATGGCACATTAATCTGGGGTTCATTTGTAGAGGCTGGAGGCCCTGACACACTCATTTTTTTCTCTCTATCTCTTGGTGCTTGCAAATAAATACAAATATTTTCTAAAAGACTTCAGAAATATGTAATTATCAGGACAAATGGTATTAGCTAGCAAAAAAAAAAAAAAAAAAAAAAAAAAAAAAAAAAAAAAAAAAAAAAAAAAAAAAAAAAAAAAAAAAAAAAAACCCTGAAAATCAAAGGAAGAAAACAAAAAAAGAAATCCAATGTGTGGTAGCTCTGGTTAAGAATGCTTGCTGCACAGACATGAGGACCTGAACCCTAGTGTCCATGTAAAAATCTGGGCAAAGCTGTGTATGCCTATAACTCCAGTGCTGAGGGAGGGTAGAGAGGGGAGATCACTAGGGCTCACTGGTCAGTAACCAAAAATTGAGAGGTTCAGCAAGAGACTGTCTAAGGGTAGTAAGATGGAAAAACAATAGAGGTATTCCTCTGGCCTCTGCATGCACGTGCATGGGGCATGTGCATCTGAATGCATAATGCATACACACATACACACAAAAATAATCCCATAGAGATAAGCATAGAATCCAAATGAAGTTGTGTACCCAGACTTAATCATATACCCAAAATCTCAAGTGTATATGTATGAGGGGCTGGGAAGAAGTGAAGCTGGGCCTCATATAGGCTAAGCAAGTACTCTACTGATAATTTATACCCTTAAGCCTTCTTTTCAGTGTTTATTTTGAGATAGAGTTTCACAAAGTTGCCTACGCAGGCCTTGAACTAACTTATGATCCTCCTGTATCGGCCTTCTATGTAGCTGGGATTACAGGTCAGCACCACTAGACCTGGCTTTTTGAAAAGTAGCATTTCCTTTGATAAATCAAAGAGAAAGTTAAGGAGCTATTTTGACTACTTGTCATTCAATTTGTCAGATGTTATAATAAAATTTAGTAGTATTCTAAAACCTTAAATCCAATTCCATCTCATTACTGGATTCAATGTTTGAGTCAAATATCAAGTTTGACTAAAAGTTTGATAGTTAAATGACACCTACCTTACTGAGTTGTAGGCCAGATTTGTTTGAAAGCCCACTATGGAAAAGATTTTGACAATATTTAAAGAGTGATCAAATAGCAGTATAATATTTTAATCAACATTTTATATGAGGTAAAATATACTAAGCCACTAGGTCTGTGTTCAGTATACTTTAAGAGGACAGCACTGTGTACCAAAAACACTTTGAGAGCTTTGCAACTTCTTTTATATTAAACACTAACTTATCCTAGTCAACTTTAATCATGAATGAAGAAGGAATTCCCAAACAATTTAAAAATAAAAGGTAGTATTCTGCTATTAAACTCATTTTTTCATACAGTATAATAAGGCTTTCATGTATTTAAACATGAATGAACAATCTGACAGCCTACAAACAAATATTCATAATAAAAATCCACTTTCAGAAAGGTTGCAAACTAGAAACACTATTAAATATATTTAGCCCAGTAAACTGAAGACTCTTATTTCATTAAGTAGTGTATTTCAATATATTTAGTTTTATTCATTACTAGATTCAATAATCATATAATGTCTATATCCTGAAGATTTATCTCTGAAATAGTATGCTGTATTATTGGATATTTTCTGGTAGTTCTTTATAAAGTATAACCAGATACTAAAATGTCATATTTCAAAGAAAATTTAAACAGTTACTTATCCTAAAAGTAGTATTTCCTATAGGAAAAATATACTTAAAACTAACCTTTTTATAAACTATGTAATTTAGTTATATGTAAAAATATTTATGTATAAAATTTATTAATATACCTGACATTCAAAGACTCCTTTGATTTTCTTGTAGACTTTCTGTTATCAGTTGGGTTGTATCGCTTATTAATTTGGTTTATTAATGACTCGGCTGCATCAGTAAACCCTGACCCTTTTGACTTTTCTCTCTGAAACAATTTACAAGTCACTTTAACACTTTTAACACTTAACCAGTTAAATTTCAAAGAAAAATAAAGGCTAAAATGAAAAAAATTTAAATAATCTGGTTCTATTTAGGCGTACAAGTATAAAGAAGAATTCAAATATTGAATAAATCTGGGATTCATAAAGCATTAAAGCCACTCAGGATAAGTCTTTTTAACATGGAGAACTATATAGAATATACATTGTTTTAAAGTTACTATACATGAGAATAAAATATCTAAGGGCAACAGCCAGTTCTTTAAAAGATAATAACTGGCAAGCCTCTAAGCCAGCACCAAGTTTAGATGGTCACAGTTTGGTAACCTACATGAAATTGGCCAGTTCCCAGAAGGATAGAATTTATTAAAACTGAGGCAAACAGAAATGGTTCATGTGGAGGTAGGTCCTAATTGGGGAAAAGTTAGTCATTGCAAGTCCTTCAAAGGTATACATAATCCTCAACCCCTTCTTTCTCTTTCTGCTCCCTGGCCATCATGAGGCAAGCAGCTTTGTTCTACCATGTCTCCCTGCCATTATGTTCTGCCTCAATAATAAACCCATAGCAATGAAGCCCAGGTGCCATGGACTGAATGAAACCTCTCAAAATATGAGCTGAAATCACTCTTTCATTTTGTCAGTGAAGCTTCTTTGACAAGCAGGCATCTTAATGGGTTTGTGGAAATGAGAATACATTGAAAGCTCACCATTGGTTTTTGTTTCAAATTGCAGGAATTACATTCAGAAGTCAATTCTTTCACTGATTTTGTATGATTCCTCACATTTTTTCCAAGGGAAGGATTTTTATCACAAACAGTAGTATTCATATCTTTTGACAATATGCATTTCTTCTCATAGATGAGAGATTCTTCAGTGGTCTTATTTAGGAGAACTGACTTGAAAGTAGTCTCAGATTCAACGTGCCAATCCCTTGGTCTGGCATTCTCGGCACTTCTTTGAGGCTCTGGACCTTTTGGGTGACTTTGCTGTTCACTGATTCTTTTGCAATCCTCTGCTTTATCTGTCTTGTTTGGCTCAGTCATTTCTTTCCTATACTTCACCTTCTGTGTTTCTTCAGACTCATCAACAGATATGGATAATTTTGGTCTAGTACATTTTCTGTTGACACCAATATCTAATGGGAGAGAAATTAATTCTTATAGAAAGAATAAACTGATAAAATCTAAATTGTTATCAAAATGCTTACTAGACATTTGAAATTAGTAGTTCCTGAACTATTATTATATAACATATAAAATAATTTCACCTGATATAATACTGGCTCTTTGGTTATTACACAGTTTAATAGTTGTTACAGGTGTCCAACATGCCCATTTGGAGTGCATTCTTTTTCTACAGATGTTGTCTGCAACATTAGGTAATCTACAAAACAAATTCGTTTGCTCAGTATATCACAAAACATTAGCATGACTCTAAAGACTTTGTTTTTTTTAATGTAATCAACATTTATTGAATATAATCTGTTAGAGAAGTGTGAAAATACTTCAATAAATCATGACAAAATTAAAATTTTATAAATTAGATAATCAATTAAAATATCACAAAAATACTAGTAGTGATTACTTTAAGATCGGCCTAAATACATGTCATATATCTTTTTCTAAAAGTGGGAGTTTTTCATCCCTTATTTCATACTTATCACATCTGTTACTGGTAAATAGGAAGGCTACTGATTTCTGTGTATTAATTTTAATTTTTATTAATTATGAACCTTACTATATGAACAAATTGCATATTGGTCATATTCCCGTTGGGTTACACTTCTCTATCTCCCTTCTTCCCTGCTCCCATTTCACTCAGGACCCTGATCAGTTGAGTTATTGGTATTCATCATGGGGTCATGAATGCATCAGTCAGTCTTTGTGGGGGTGGGGGAACTTACTCCTGCCCACTCTCACAGTCTTTCTGCCCCTCTTCTGCAATGTTCCCTGAGCTTTGGTGGCTGTGTTATAAGTACTTTAGTGTTCAGCTAATTTTATATCCTGCTACTTTGCTGAAAGCATTCCTCAGTTCTAACAGTTTTCTGGTGGAGTCTTTAGGGTCCCTTATGTATGAAATCATATTATCTGCAAATAATGACAATTTGATATGTTCCCTTCATATTTGTATCCCTTTTATTTGTATATCTTGTCTTATTGCTATAGCTAAGACTTCCAGGGTTGTATTAAATAAAAGGGATGGAGATACGGCTTAGAGGTTAAAGCACATGCCTGCGAAGCCTAAGGACCCAGGTTCAACTCCCCAGAATCCATGTAAGCCACATGCACAAAGTGATGCATGTGCACAAGGTGGCACATACATCTGGAGTTTAACTGCAATGGTTGAAAGCCCTGGCATGCCAATTCTCTCTCTCTCTCTCTCCCCCCTCCCTCCCTACCTCTCTCCCTCAATGAAGGAAGGAAGAAAGAAAGGAAGGGAGGGAAGGGAAGGAAGAAAGGAAACAGTGGAGAAAGTAGACACTCTGGTGTTCTTCCTGATTTGAGGGGAAATACATGTTACATTTATTAACACATTCCACTGTGAAGATAAGCTACATTTTCTCACATACAGTTATTTTTAAAATGCTATTAATATAAGTCAACTTGAAAGAAGTTATGGTTGATTGACATAGAAAATACAGACATTTTCCCATTGAGTCTTTATAACTTGAGAAGTAGTTGTAATACTATCACACTATGTTCTAATAGTACAAAAGTCTCTTCCCCAAATCTGAAACTAGTATTAATAAATGCTAAATGATTCAATGGGCTTTCTCATACTTACACAGATTGATCTATTTTTCCCACTGCCTGTGAATCCTGGAGTTCATCTAAATAAAATAGAAATCATGGTATTTTCAGTTGGCAGAATAAAATGTTAGTAGAATTTTGTAAGGGTGGAAACATTGTGATGAGAATATGGATTGATCACGACTCATTCCTCCCACACCCAAAACTATTGGGAGTGGAGGTTAATAGTTCATTTTCTCCTAACACCAAAATTTCCTTATTTAATACAAACAAATTATAAACCTTTTCTTTTCATAATTATGGAAAGTCAGTGAGGCTGAAGAAAAGTATTTAAGAGTGCTCACTTGTTCTCCCTTTTTCTAAAGTGACTAAAACCAAAAAGTACTTACTGAAATTTTGATCTGGACATTCAGTGTCTTTATTTTCTGTCTTTTCTACCACTTCAGCAATTTTGATGTGCTATAAACACAGAAAAGACAGTAATACAAGCTTAAATTAATGTATCATATTAAAACAACTTTTAGAAAAAGAGATTAAGATTTGAGTAAGTTTGCCCGAGTATGGAAATTGAACACTCTATCCTAGACACAGAAAATAATCTTGACAAAGAGTCAGAGGACTGCACATTTTCTAATCACACCCACAGCTAAAATAATAATTCAACTTTTATGTTAGTGATAACTTCTAGAAAATCTCCTATTGGAATTAATTACATATACTGCACATATACTTTTTGGCCACTGGTTAGATAACTTACTGCCTGAAGCAAAACTCCCTCTTTCTGTAGTCACGAAGTCATACTTAATCCAAATCAAATAAAAACCTGCCATCACTATCAGAAATATACACTAGCTAGCCCAAGATATTTTACCTTACCTTAGCTGTCTTTCCTACTTAAATCTTGTTGATGGTTCCCTACCATGGAAGAGGAGTAATTATAGAAATATTCAAGGGTGTTTTGGTTGCCACAAAAAGATAGGCACAGTCTTAAATGGGATTCCAGTCATCTTACAATATTCAGGACCATGCCATACAACTGAAAATTAGTTTCTTTATTAATAAACACTTAGCTTGACAATGCAATCAATTACTTTGAATAATTTTAACATATTCAATTTTTGTACCATTTTCTTTCTGCACATATTCCACTCAAGTTTTAAAAGAATCCACTGTTCTTTTCTCACTTTAATATCAAAACTACTGTCTTTAAAGTAAACTATGTATATTTATGAGCTAACAATGAGATGAAATTCGGTCTTAAATTGAAACTGGGCCCTCATCATGGTCTAACGCTTGTACATATTCTTATAATTCTCATATTTTTCTCTCAGTAGCTTTGTAAATAAACTGTTTACCTGCCTCCGAACTCCTTCGACAGATCCTTATGAGAAACTTGCCATCAGTATATTCCAGAGGAGGAAAACATTTGTTAAGTACTAATCTTCCAACCTTATCTTACCTCCAGATGTCCTAACACATTCCCTAATCTCTCCTTTTACCTAGAACAAATTAATGTCTCCTCTTTAATATGCATTTTATTGGCCTATATTAATCGTTCAAAAACAAATCCATTGTCCATATCCCTTGTTGTAAAAGGTCTCTCCTGGTTTCCAATTATGAGTTAAGCTCCCATTTCTTCATGGTGTCTTACTGCTGCCTATTTATATTTGAGGGTGCTTATATGGTGTTATAATAATCTTATGAATTTGTCTAATCTCACAATAGACTTTGAGACTCAAAGAGAGTCCACTTCTTCTCACAGTTCTGTGCCACAGTAGTTCCCACAGCAGACATACATTTGTATAATAAACTGAAGAATGATGGCAAGTCCATTTCTCCTACCAAGTATGTCAACTGGAGGTACAGTGAAAAGATGTTTCAGAAATTTTATTGTAAGCATGGTAAATGAGTTATATGCCAGAGGACCCTACTTTCAAAGATAATAAATTGCATCTAGAAAAATATATAATTCTGTAGACAAATTAAGACCATATTTACAAAAGAAAGTAACTTGACATGTATTTCTAAATTAACTTGACAAAACTTATTTCCCAAAAACTTTCAAATTATACTTACATTGTCCATATTACTTCCTCTACATCTTCTTTCAGATGGCTTAGGTTTATGTGACACAGCATTATCCATTCCAGTTTTTGATGTTTTATAAATGTCAGCTTTTTCTGTAGAACTCGTAATTTGCAGTGGTGGCTTGATTCTTTTTCGTGGTGTTGCTAAAAGAATGAAAAAACAACTAGATTTGTTTTTCCTTTTCTGTTACTGAGGTACTTTCAAATACAGACAGTAACTAAGATAAGGACAATAAGAAATGGAGGTTTCTAGGTTTTTTTTTTTTTTTTTTTTTTTTTTGAGAGAGACACAGAGAAAGACAGAGAGGGAGACAGATAGAGATTTGGGCGCGCCAGTAGTCTCTCAGCTGCTGCGAACGAAATCCAGATGTGTGCACCCCCCCTGTGGGCAAGTGTGGCATTGCGCCCTTGCGTCACTTTGCATCTGGCTAAACGTGGGACCTGGAGATTGGAACTGGGTTCTTAGGCTTAGCAGGCAGGCGCCTTAACTGCTAAGCCATCTCTCCAGCCCAGTTTCTAGGTTTTTATGATGGAATTTAATAAGGAGGAAAATTTTGTGGGAATGTCAGAAAGATTTATGGACTCTCATACTTTAGGCAATGAGCCAACAGGCAACTGGATTTTTGGAACAGAAGGTCATTATTCAATTACCATAACCACTAGGACTTTAAAGTGACCAGCACTCAGTTGCCAACTTGAATGTCTGGGTAGTGTCAAGTACTATTAAAAGGCTCACAAGATTCTCTGCTAAAGAATTCTTATTTAATCCTCCAAACAACTTGATCAGACATTTTATTTCCATCTTACAGAAGTGAAACTGATTCTGAATTTAGGTGGAGTATATGTGAGAATAAAAACCTTCAAGTGAGAAACTAAGCTTATAAGCCTGATTAAACAAACATTGTTTTTAGCCTTTATGTTATGATAAATAATGATGTTACTAATATAGGATATTAATATTTTGAAACCTTTATGTATAAATAATCATTTGTGATTCATATGTTGTCCATTTTCATATCCTTACCTATACTCCATGTAAATATGGTCAGGATGACCTCATCACTGAAGTAGAACTAAAATGAACCCAAAGTGGCTCAGGGAAATTCGCCGAAGGGGGGGCGGAAAGAGTGTTAGAGCTACAAATTGGGCCATTATGCACAGAGACTTTGCCTTTCCCCCATAACTGTTGACTAACCCCATAATGCGCAACCCACATTCCCCAAGGAGGATGGTCCCTTTGGAGAGGGGAGGTCAGGGAGGAGACTACAGGAAGCACCAACATGAATGTAAAATTAAAATAAATAATAAAATAAATAAATAAGTTATCAAAACACTTTCTAAAAATCTTTTAAGACTAAGAAACTTACATGTGTTGATTAAAAGCACTGGACTTCTCACAGGGTATCTCTCTGCATCAGAAATATTCATTGATGCTTCAGACATTTTCCTTTTTCTAGGAGTAGTTATCTGAAACCATGAGAAACAACCACCATAAAACACAGATTCTATTTAAAATATCCTATATTTTTATTCCATTTTTCCTTTAGTACATATAAAACGTGTATGTTTTTCAAATAAACACAAAGTACACAAATTTCTATGTTTTAGCATACCTTGGCAGGGTTTCTCCCCATATTTGGAATTGAATAAATAGCTAAAACAAGTATTATTTTGAAGACTATTCATAGACTATCCCGCCTTATGCAATATATTTATATGCTTGATGAAAACATTTTGTTGGTACTGAGTATGGAATGGCCAGTGACTTCCAATTTCCTATTGTATTTCAGGGAAATGGTGCTTGCATATATGATTACAGAGCATTATTTTGCTTTCTTAATGTTGAGTAGTCTTCAAAACTTTCACGCATTTGTGAAAATTGAATAATCAGTGTGTCACTACTCTTTTAAAGTGAGGTACCAAGAGGAATTCAGAAATTCCATGACAGATAAGGAACTGGTTCCAATCAAGATTTGCATTTCCCCACACTAGCCAAGAGTGATTTGTGAAAGTAACAGAATTGATATGTAGGAGCAGTGACTACATGGAGCAGGGTTCCAGATAATACCATATAAAGGAACATATGGTGACATACTATATAAAGGATGAAGAAAAATAACAAAATTTTACAGCTTAGCTTTCTTTCCTCACATAAATAAGCAGAACATCATGTTTGTGTTACACATTATAACCAAAGCAAAGAGAGAACAGACTGAATAAATGGAAAAATGGTATGTATCTTATTTTGGATTAACAAGTGTCAAGTTTAACATATCTTGTCATAATTCCTAATACATACACATATACATACATACATACATACATACATACATACATACATACATACAGCTAAAATACTACCTTTTTGTTTCCACTCACAAAAATGGAAAGAAAACTGAAATGCAATTGATCAAGGCCCATAGTTTATAAATTCTAGGTGCTTTTCTTCTATATTTTTATACAACCATGATTTGCTCTATGGTAATTTTAAAAACAACTATCCAGACACCACCACATTTACCTCAATTTGACTATTTCTGTCCTCTGGGTTACTGTCATCAATATGTTTTGAAGGGCTAGCAAAACTCTTTGACAAGTTAGATTTTTCATTGAAGTGAACCAGGTCTTCTTTTATTGGTGAGGACTGACTTTCTGGCACTAGTATCTGTTGGATTCAGAATGTCGAAAAGTGACTCTAAAAACTGCTAGACAACAGAACACTCTCAAAAATCTCTACATACTTTATTAAATCTCTATTCACCTGGTATTTACTAATATCACGTCTGATCCTCTACTACCCATATACTAATTTTTACAAAGTGACACAACAAAAAGTATCAACTTTTGCAAACAAGCTTTACCATTTATTAGTCAAAGAACATACAATTATAATTTTAAAAAATTATCAAAATTGTTGTCTATCAATAACTACTTTGTATATTGAAATTGTCATTGTTAACTAAAATAGGTTTTATTAGTGGACAATTTGTTTTTCAGATATTTGCCCTCCAAAATAAATTTTATTGTTGTACAATTATTTAGTGTTAAACTTGGCCTAGTTAGAAAAATTGAGTAACTTGGACACATACCTGTGATCCACTTGCATCAAAAATTATATGAACAGATGTTTTGGCAACTGAAATACTTTGTTTTCTGGTAAATTCCTAAAATTTAATAATTTAAAGTGATGTTATTTTCTTTCCATGAAATTTCCTGTTTTCTTCCACAACTACCAACTTATCCCAAATCACTACTTTGCATATGTAAATGCCCTACCTAAGAATACTTCAATTACTTCATAGTCACCTATCTCCTTAGTTTTCCCTTGGCTCCTATTCAAGAGTTCCCTCAAGAATATGTCCTGTTATTTTTTTGACATAAGTCTTTTGCACTACCCAAGCTTGTTCAAACATTATCTTGCCAAAATATTCCATAAATTGTCTCCAATAGGCAGTGACTGCCTTATACTGTTTCCACAAAACTATTCAACTTCAGAGGCTGCTTCACACCTCATTGCTATAATCATGCCTTACCTTATAACTGCCTCTTCATGAGCCATTTCTGTCTTCAATTTATATAGTTCATCTTCATATAATAATTATTTGCATCTATATCACTTCTATAATTCGCAAAATGTTTAAAACTTATTAACTTAAAAGCAATGTTTTATTTTTAAACTAGTTGGCAGGAATCAAATTTTCTAAGCAGCTACTGCTAATTCTGTCATCTAATGTACTTTCTAAAATGTATTTCAAAGGGCATAAGTAACAAGCCAATATTCTAGAGCAAAAACTTAAAAAAAAAATCAAATCTGTCATTTAAAAAAATTTAGAAAGCCAGTCATGGTAGTGCATGCCTTTAATCCCAGGACTTGGGAGACAGAAATAGGATTGCCATAAATTTGAGGCCACTCTGAGAATATAAAGTGAATTCCAGATCAGCGTGGGCTAGTGTGAGACTTTACCTTGAAACCCACCCCCCCAAAATTCAGAATGGAAAAAAGAAATACAACTTATAGCCCCAAGTGGACTTTCCAAAAGTATAAAATTTACTTACCTTGTATTTATTTGCACCAAAAAGTTTTTGAGTCACATTCATGATTTCTAGTGATGCATCAAAATACAAAAGCAATTCTTTCCCTTCTCTTTTGCTAATTTTTACCACATTTTTCATAATTATACTCAGAATCTTCTTTGATTCTCTCACTATATGTAAAAAATGCCATTGTCAGTTTATCTCGATTGCTAGGACACCATTCTATAAGCACACTATGAATAAGAAAAACATGCAGCATACTGAAATTCACTTAATCACAATTTAAGCTTTCAGAATTGCATAGTGCTTAAATTAGTTAAGTCTGGCACTAAATGCCTACATAAAGAAATCAGTAAGCATACATTTCAATCTTAAGAGTCTTGTGAATTACATAATAATGCTGTAAGTACTGAGATAGAGCGCCAAATAGATTTTTGGATCCAACAGGTTCTTAAAATACTCCCCAAACACATCTGAGAAATCTATTTTCTTAATTTAGAAAGATAAAAAATAACTTTAATTCCATATAGTTACAATATTTTTACCTATGAGCATATATCCAAATATTTCTACTGAGTCTAGAGTTGTAATGAATACAGTGATTATTAAAAAATTATAAAAATGTTCATAAAGTACGAGGAGAGAATGATGCAGTCCTTATCTTCAAGGACAGAAATAAGCTGCCAGGCTTGCTAGACTTTTCTTGCCTTATTTCTCTTGCTAGATATTCCAATATACACTTGTGTAGAAATATCACACTGGACTTCATAATATATACAATTATCAATTATCAACTGTCATGAAAATTATTTGAGTTAATTCTCCAGGAGTCTTACTGGCTTAGAAATAGGGGTCAACCTTAAGCACATGGTCAGTTTCTCCTTTAAAACATTTGCTAGATTTTGAGCTGAGTGGACAGTAAGTGGAGCTAGAATCCTATAAAAGGCAGGGACTGTATCTCCCACAGAGTCTTAGATTCAGAAGATAGAAACCTAAAAGATTCACATTCAACAGACTGGAATGACCACAGCTAAGGATTAGGTGTTAAAAAAGATAGTTAGATAAACTTAATGAAATTAAAACCAAACATGCTCACATGGAAATAACCAGTTCTTTGCTCTCTCTGCCTAAGAAAGAAGAAACCCTTTCTTGGAGAGGCATCTAGGACTTCTGAATTCTTTTATATACAGTGTCTTATAAAGTAATTCAACATACAAAAGGACAACAATATATGACTTATAGAAAGAAGAAACAAGAGAATAAGACTTAAGAATGATTCAGTTATTATATATAGCTAATAGATGTGGTCTTTAAAATAATTATAGCGCCCTAAAGAAAAAACAAAAATAGGCAAATAATGAGAAGTAAATGACTTTAGGAGATAATCTATTAAAGATTAAGGACATACACGAACAGCTGCCAACATTTAGTGTGGTTCATTGTCAATAATACACATTTTAAAGAATGCATAATAAACAATGCTGGGTGGTGGCCCCCAGTACGTGGTGTTTGGTTCAAAAATGAATTAATGCCTCCTTCCGGGAGTTCTCACATTCACAAGAACTGTAAGAGCAGTTTATAATAAAGTGTGTTCAGTTTCTTCAGCTTTCTCATACCACATGATCCCTTCTACTTTCCACCATAAGGCCCATGCCAGAAAGTGACCAGATGCAGTCACTGTATCTTTGGCTTTCCAGCCTCCAGAACTATGATCCCAAATAAACTTTTCTTTGCATGTTACTCAGTCCCTATTATTTTATTAGAGAAACATGAAACAGATGACAATACTGAAATACTTCATGATGAAAAAAAATCAGAAACTAAGCAAAGACATTCTTGTAATTTCTACAAACAGTATTATAACAAATGTTCTTACTGCCAGAAAAACAAGGAGAGAAAGTATGACTTGTGAGGGTATGGAGCAACTGAAATTTTTATATACTGAGACTGAACACTTGTGGTGGTTTGATTTAGCTGTCCTCCATAAACTTAGGTGTTCTGAATACTAGATCACCAGCTGATGGTAATTGGGAAATTAAAGCCTCCTAGAGGCAGTGTATTGTTGGTGACAGGCTTATGGTATTATAGCCAGCTCCCCCTTGCCAGTGTTTGGCACACTCTCCTGTTCCTGTTGTTCACGTTAGCCAGGGGGGTGATGTGCATCCTCTGCTTATGCCATTGTTTTCCCCTGCCATCATGGAGCTTACCCTCAAGTCTGTAAGCCAAAATAAACCGTTTTTTTTTTTTTTTCAGCATAAACTGTTCTTGGTTGGGTGTTTTCTGTCACCAATGTGAACCTGACTACAACACTCAACTGATAAAATACTGACATGAGAATGGTCTTTTAGACAAGATAAGAGAAAATGTGGGATGGGGAATTGGGTGAACTAAGAATCATATTAAAAAATCTTGTTTAAAGTTTAGTACCTTCAATGCTGTATATATGAACTTTTTCCTCAGGCACAGTGACTGCTTCCCACTGATGATCCTTAAATTTAAAAATAGGTATTCAGCATAAATAATAATTTATTCATAATTTAAAACTTCTTTCAACACAATTTTTATAAACTATACAAGTTATTTCTGCTAATATTACTAAGCAATCAGTATATAAGACACATTTCTTGCTGTATCAATCAATGATGTATTTTTAAAGTTTATTTACGTATTTATTTGATATATTTATTTGATATAAAGAGGCAGAGAGAGAGAGAGAGAGAGAGAGAGAATGGGTGCACCAGGGCCTCCAGCCACTGCAAATAAACTCCAGATGCATGCAACACCTTGTGCATCTGCTTTTATATGGGTACTGGGGAAATGAACCTGGGTCCTTTGGCTTTGCTGGCAAGCACCTTCACCACTAAGCCATCTCTTCAGCCCCAATGATGTATTTTAATATTAATCTACTTTTTCAATGTTAAAAGGAAATGACACTGATTTTCAGTTTGTTTTTTAACCAAAATGTTATTATACATCAATATTTATGAAAGCATACATTTTTTAAAATTTTACCATGTTTTGTGATATTTGACAGACATATAAATGGTTGATAGTTTCTGTATCTCTGCTTATGACTTTATTTTTCACTTCAACAATAAATCCAACTGTGTACCAGAGATCTTCTGCTGAGTATCCCATACCATATCTAAATCTTATGTAAAACTGAATTCAGGGCTGGAGAGATGATTTAGAAGTTAAGGCATTTACCTGCAAAGCCAAAGGACCCAGGTTTGATTCCCCAGGACCCACGTAAGCCAGATGCACAAGGGGCACATGCATCTGGAGTTCGTTTGCAGTGGCTAGAGGCCCCATGCACATTCTCTCTCTATCTCTCTTCTCTCTGTTTGCAAACAAATAAATTTTTTTAAAAAAACTGAATTCACCATCATACCCATACAAAATGTATTCTCCTGTGACATCATCCCCATCCATCTAGCTAACTAATCAGCTGTTATTTTTATTACATGCAAATTAAGTCTACAAAGTCTATTTGCTCTTCAGCTTATCTATATGCCAGTGTATCAAACACGAAGTGGTAGCTTTTACAAAACAATGATTCAAGTATTTCCCTCAGTTAATAAGCAAGTCAGTAAAAAATATTCCATTTGTTTTAAAGGTTTAAGAATGGACATATTATAGAAGAAACGAACTAAAATTCACTTCCAAATACTACTTTAAGAATCAATTCCTCAGCCAGGTGTGGTGACACACGCCTTTAATCCCAGCACTTGGGAGGCAGAGGTAGGAGGATCGCAGTGAGTTCAAGGCCACCCTGAGAATACATAGTGAATTCCAGGTCAGCCTGAGCTAGATTGAGACCCTGCCTTGAAAAATAAAACAAAACAAAAACAGAATCAATTCCTCACTACTTCCAGAGAAGGGTTTATGATTGAATAAACTGTCATCATGTGCTAATGTTGAATTTCATAAAGTCCTTCTCTGAGTAGCTACATTTAAAAATTTAGTACTAGGGATCAAATTAAGGACCTCACATGCTCACCTCTATGCTAGTGAGCAGCAAGCCCCACTATCTTTCTAATGTTGACTCATTATGTTCATATTAATAAAAATCTATGCCATTAATAAGTAATTTATTTCTCAAAGTTTTACATTAAAATTAACATTAAAAATCAGCATTAGGGCTGGATAAATAGCTCAACAATTAAGAGTGCTTCCCACACAAGCATGAGGGCCAAAAGGAGCCTGAGACCTCTCTCAGTTTGATCCCAATACCTCCATAAACAGTTAGCATGATCATGCACACCTGTAACTCCAGTCCTGAGGGGTATGAGGACCAGAGAATCATGGCATTTGTGAAAACAGCAAGCTCTAGAATCAGTAAGAGATTCCTTCTCAAGGAAACAAGTAGGAAAGCAAGGAAGAAGGGACACATGATGTCCTTTTCTGCTACTTCACCCACAAGGGACATGCACAATTGTACACACATGCATCTACCACACATACACCACCACAGAAATACCCACAATATGATATACTCTTTTTTTCTGTTCTAACAAAATAAAGAAATATCTTTATTAGCTTGGTAAGTAATTATCTTATTTAAAATTATAAAAGCTGCCATCAAGACCTATTAAAAGAATAGCTAGAAAAATATACAAATAAATGTGCATTCTCTCAAGAGAGAAATTCAAATGTGTTATTCACACATAGGCATAAATAATAATCATGGTAATAAAGCTTACATCATCATCTCCAGCAATATAGAATGACAGAGTATGGCTCCCAAGATTAAAATCAATCCAAAACTCCTCAAGCTTCTCATCTGATGGTATTTGCAGCTAACAAAACAAACATAAAACTATTAAATACTATGTTTATAAAATCAAGGAAAATCATAATCATGTTATATCCATGACTGAGCGCATTTTAATTATTTGACTCCATTTTTTTGTCCTAGAATCCACCAGCACTATGTAAAAGAGAATATGAATTCCATTAATATTTATTTTATTTTTTAATTTTTTATTATTTTTTATTTATTTTCGGAGAGAGAGACAGAGAGAGATAGAGAGGGAGAGGGAGACAGAAATGGGCATACCAGCAGTCTCTCAGCTGCTGTGAACGAAATCCAGATGTGTGCGCCCCCTTGTGGGCAAGTGCGGCGTTGCACCCTTGCCTTACTTTTTATCTGGCTAAACGTGGGACCTGGAGATTTGAACCGCTGGACATTGGAATTAGGCTTAGCAGGCAGGCGCCTTAGCCGCTAAGCCATCTCTCCAGCCCCATTAATATTTATTTTTAAGAGATAGAAAGGATAGCTAGAGGATAGGCAGCAGAAAAGAACAACATTAGATATATTTAGGAACATAGGATATGCTACTTTATTTAATATTTTAGACAAATTATCTAGCATCAAGGAATAAAAAAATATTCTGTTAGTAAGATCGAAAATATTAGTCTGAATATAATCCTGAAGGATTAATCAATAATAGCGTTAAGGATAGACGAGACAACCTGGAGAACTACTCCTGGTGTGACTCTAACACAGAACTGTAGACCAGCTGTTCTGTAATCTAATGATAGCCATGTTGAATGTCTTAATCAAATTATAACCCACAATTAATTAATTTTTTCCATAAAAATTCACCCAATTATGATGTTAACTTTAAACTTGCCTCATATTTATCAAGAAATGCTGATAAACAGGGAAATGTAAAAACACTGAAATACAAAAGAGTTTAGAAAAGTTAGCTTTCATAAAGTAATCCTGTTCAGTCATAAAAATAATGCTCAGAATCCAAGGACAATCAGGCCAATAAAATAATCACTCTTTTTTACTTTTTGAGATAAGACATCATTATGTTGTCCAAGCTAGCCTCACACTAGAGAACTCTGGCCTCAGCCTCACTAGCAGCTAACATGTTTAAACAGCTGAGGTAGGCTATAACTGTTTTAAACAAATATCTAGTGGAAATCTTTTCTAGGGAAAGAAAAGCTCATGACTTTGAGGATAGTACTCAATGTATCATTTTGAATAAAATAATTATACAAATTATTTTTGGAATATATTATCAAATGCAAACAGATATTCCTAATTTGCTATATATTAATACAGTGGAAGTACCCAAAGGATTTAGAAAAAGAGTAATTCTGATAATAATCAGAATTTATCCTTTAAAAAATATTTTTTATTTATTATTAGCAAGCCAAATGTATTGGCCACTTTATGCATATGGCTTTACATGGGAACAGGGGAATCGAACCTGGACCATGAGCTTTCTTTGCTAACAAGTGCCTTTAACTACTGACTCTGAAATAGCTATAGTTAAATGCTTTTATAATCAGATACTATTTTAAACACTTTAGAACATTATCTCATTTAATTTTTATAACAATCATAGGAATTAGGTATTACTAATGTTCTTATAATGTAGCTAAGGAAACTGGAAAGATTAAATAATTTTATCATAGAATAAGAAGACTAAAAACTCATGATTCAAATCCAGGTAGTAAGACTCCTTGCATTGAACCCTGACCCTAACTTTTCACTTAGTAAGTAAAACAAATGTGAATTAATCTGTCCAGAACATCTACAAGGTGCCAGGCATTACAGAAACATTGATGCTTTGTCATTATAAAAATGATTCAAATTTACATTTTGTATCATTTAATGCTTTTTCCTGATATTAAACAACCACAAAATCCTACTTAGAGCATGTTAATTGTAAAAAGAGGATTTCTTGTCTGCTCTATTTTCATTTCATATGTAGATGAAGGACACAAGAAATACATATGCCAACATTTCATTCATTTATTCCTCAAGCAATAATGTATATGCAACTCTGAAATACAGTAAACCAAATCTGGGCATTCAAAGTTATTAATAGGAATTAAATATAAATGCATTTATCCTCTAAAAAGTACAAGGAAAGACCAAGGTCATTATAGGATGACTTCAGATTGGCAATGTGATGACTACTAAATGATATTGTGTAAAATGTGGCCTATAAAAACCTGGAAAGAAGGTATTCAGAGGAAGGGGGACAAGGGAGTGGGGCAAAAGGAAATGGGTTATTATGATCAAAATACATTATATTCACTTATAAAAATTGTCCATAAAAAAGTGTTGCCTTGAATTAAATATCCTTTCTAGCTTGCACTGCAACATAAGTAGACAAATACAGTTATATTTATAAAGGTTCAACACTGGGCACACTCTACTTCCTAATCATCAAATGGCTATATGTTGAACTGAGTTTACCTTCTCTTATCTCCAAGCATGCCATTAACCAGGTTGAGAAATACCCTGCAATCCTAATTTGCAAAAAGAAAAAAAGGAAAGACTTTTTAAAATCATATCTAACAAAAATATTTGTTAATTTATGTTATATCAATAAAACTTACAGTTTCAAAGTCACAGTCTTTAATTCCTTTAAATGCTTTAGCAATACAATCCATTGGAAACCACTGACAAGCCAGTTCTTGTCTTTGTTTTTCACTAGTCATCCTACATAAGGCTTCCACAATGCCTACTTGTAAATCATAATCTGTAAAAACAGTTAATTAAGATGGGTCATAATTATGAAAATTCAGTATATAAGAGTCTACATATTTTATAAACTATTAGCATAGACAAGGGAAATAAAGAAATATGAGTATAATTTATTCATCTTTGCTAACAGAAGAAAAAAGTTAAAAGTGACTCTTAAATATCTAAGACTACTATTTCATTATACTTAGTTGTAAATGCAAAGTAATTTTATAATAATATATAGACAACAGAATCTTTGTTTTCACAGTTATCCCAGCATATTTTAGGCTATGTTTTATTCTACATGTAAATCATTCCATCAAAACTTGTCCATAGGAAACTTATGACAGAAAAGTCAAGTTATTTTAGTAAACATGTTGTTTTATCAATTCCCAAACATTAGTCCTCATATCATTAAATATAATTTGAGAAATTTCTTAGCAGAAATTGTAATCTCTCTTGCTGTCATGACAAATTTTTCCCTAAGATACATTTTAGTTTTATTAATGTAATTAAACATGGTTCATTCTCCACAAATAGTTTATTATTCTTTTGCATAAACACCTAACATTATAAGGCTAATAGCAGTTTAAAGATCTATAATATTTACAAATTAGAAGTAATTTCAAATCTTGAAAATATGTACTTACCACCTGCATTTAAAATCCTTTCACCCATGTTACTCCTGTGAATTAAAACAAGAGATTACATACTAAACTACTATCAAACAGAAGGATCATATGTTTGGGAATGTACACTTCAATAAAATTCTTAGTTGGCTAGTATAACTGACTTCTGGAGAAAATGCAAATAGTACATTACCTTAAAAATAACAAAGCTTATTGGACTCAAACCTCATGTCTATGTAAACTCATGATTTCCTTATTACCTCACAAAACATACTTTAGATTCTTAGATAACTAACCAAAAGAATTTTATTTATAATTACATGAAGGTTAACATTTCTTCAGTACAGAGTATTTTTCTGGCATCTTGAGGCATTTTGTCAAGTATGGCATTCATTTTTTTTAAAGTCTAGAAAAGAAGAAAGATAATGAATTGGCTTTTTGTTTAGAGAAACATAAAATAGAGAAATAGGTACATAAATGTAAGTCTAATTTTCTTAGTCACTGCATTACAAGTAGGGAACACATTCAGGTAAAGGAAAGAATAAGGTAGAAAGTGCAACATGACAACACAGGAGATCACAAGTGGAATATGGCATGACTCCTCTATCTCAATCATCACTGACTTTGTAAAATGACACGGTCATAATTATTCTAAGAGCTAAGAAAGCAAAACAAAATGTATTAATTTTCACTTTTATGGTTATATACACACATATATATACATATATGAAATACAAGCTATTTTGGCATTGAATTACTGGAGAACATCTAACATCTGGATAGGATAATTTATTTTCAAATGAGCTGTATGTATCAACTAGTCCATATAATTATAAAATTTTATTAACTATTTAGGAAATATATTAATGACAGGCAATGGATTATTCAAGCAAGACAAATACACTCCATGTAATTAAAACTTAATCTAAGATTAAATAATTTTAATTATTTATTATTCAGTTTCTCATTTCTAGGTTTTAAAAGACAGTTAAATGACTTTACCTCCTGCTTAATGAAAATATTCACTCTTGAATCAACAATTAGGGCACAAATTCGAGGAACAAAACCTTCCACTACTTGCTTTTTACCTGAATAAAGTGTTAAATTATTGATAAATGTTAATTTTAAAACCTTTTAACTGGCACTTATTTGAGGCATTATGAAAACAGCCTCATTAATTTCTATTCATACTTCACAATACAAGTTAAGGAATAATACTGCAACAACACATGACAGCTCTCCAAAGTGAGCACATGTAAGCAAAGAATACTCTAATGGAAAGACAGAATGCCTGACTTGAAAATCAGATGCATCACTTTACAAATGCTGACACCTTCAGAATTGTTCTCTCCCTTAAGAACCTAAAGATTTAATCAATGAAAAGGAACTACTGATTATTATTTAAATCATCAATTTGCTTAAAATTTTTTCCCTTTGGAGATAGTAAATAACTATATTTGTAAATGATTCACTAGCCTCAGTTACAAATACTGGGGAAGTCTCACTCAAACATCAGAGGTAAAAATAGCCTGTATCTCATTACTTGGAACAATGAGGATGAGTTATCACATGTTCTGCAAACTCCTTTTACTAGTGAAAATTGTTTTCTATTACATCAAAGGGTGACAATATGGCAGACACACAAAATCCAACTCTACCTATTTTGTATCATCAGCAGGTGTTTGGAGGAAAATATTTGCATCTGTCATGCTTGCTGAATGAGCAGTAACAAAGGTAAAACTTCACTCTCATGAACTTAGTCAGTTTTTTAAAACCAATTATATAAATTTTTGTCAGAAATTGTTGCTGATTATCCTATTTCCCTAAGAATACAGGCATCCAAATTTGTATTATGAATCTTTTATATTATCAATCAAGATAAATACAATTTTTCTGAACAGTAATTATCCTCAACCATTATTCCCGAATATTCAATGTTTTCAGTTGCAGAATGAGAATGTTATGTAAGGAATTTAATTTCAGATGGCACAACAGTACTTATATTATGAACTTACACTGTATAAAATCATTTTGATGATACCTAACATTACTGAATGGCAGTTAACAATACCACCTGGCCGTATAGGTATTTCCCAAATTGTCAAGGGAAGTTAAAACAAGAGGCAGATATCAGACATGCATGTGGCACATGCCTGGACTCCCAGGACTCAGGAGGCGGGGAATGAAAATCAGGAGTTCAGAGTCATCCTCAGCTACTTATTGAGCAGTATGAGGCCATTATGGGGTATATGAAACCCTGCCTCAAATGGAAGAAGAAAGGAAAAAGAAGGAAAGAAAGAAAAGGGGGAAAGAAGAAATATAGGAGTTCTTCAATCTAAATATACAGGGATATATACAGCCTTCAACTGGAAGTGACAACTCTAACAATCCCTCCAATGTGGAAAAATGTGCTCAGTCAAAATTCTGCTCCTTGATTGACATCAGTGTCTGGAGTTATTTTCATGGAATGGTATTTTCTAGGCAAGCATACATAACATTTCATTAGAGATAGACACTAGCAAATGACCATTCCTTATCACTGTGAAAATAGAAAACTTTGAACCCTGATTAAGTGGAATGCAAGAATGCTAAGCTCCTCCTCCTTGATAGACCTATATTATAATCATGTCTATCTTTACCTGCATTAGTAAAATATTCTAGGAATTTGTTTTCTTTCTTATTAGAAAAAAATGCCTACCTAATATCTGTGATATTTTGCTCTTGGCCTACAATGTCTAAAATATTACTATCTGGTCTTTTACAGGAAAAAGAAAACTTGTTTAATTCCAAATTCAATAATACTAACATAATATGAAAGGAATTACAGAACATACTGAAACCTTAATAGCAAATTATTATTCTGATGGAAATAACATTTACCTTCATCACAGATGTCATATATGACCTAAAAAAGTGAATAATATTTAGTTTGCCATTTATTATCTTTTATTATAAATCATTCCAAAGGATATTAAATAGCTGATTTTTAATTCATAGCTTTTTTTTTTTTTTTTTTTTTTTGGTTTTTCGAGGTAGGGTTTCACTCTAGCCCAGGCTGACCTGGAATTAACTATGTAGTCTCAGGGTGGCCTCGAACTCTCGGCGATCCTCCTACCTCTGCCTCCCGAGTGCTGGGATTAAAGGCGTGCGCCACCACGCCCAGCTCTATTCATAGCATTTATTAATGAGCTACTTAATATTAACCAGCTGAAATGCTTTACACAAGTAGACAGACTAATCCCACCAAGTCACCAACCAGCCTGGTAGTGATTCTTCAGACAAAAAAAAAAAAAAAAAAAAAAAA